>JAOWBW010000807.1:108347-154164 GCA_026119855.1 Campanula takesimana | reverse complement strand
TGTCCCTGTGGTAGGCACATTATTTGTTGACGTCCTAGGGTACTTTGGATTTTCTTTAATTGGTTCTGTCCCTATCGGGCAGAAGAATTGGCTAGTCTGCGAGGTCGACGACGATAGGTGTTTTCCAGAGGGAGCTCCTGAGGGGGGACCCACTGGAGCGCAAATTCATCCCTCTTTAAGGTTGTGGTGGAGGGGGAAATCCTCCAGCAGGATTCGTCGCATTGCCAGCTGTTAGGATTCATTGTTTGTACACCCACCTGATTTGATTGACCCATTCACGTGTCTTTTTATAGACTTTAGGTTTACTTGTAATGAAGTTTTACTTCAATTTTTAGACAAGTCCATTTCTAGATTTTTAGTAGTTAGGCTGAGTTATGATTGGTTTACTCTTAGCGGTTTAGTGTCCCTCAAGCCGTCTTCTTCAAACCGCCAGCATGGTGCCTTAAGTCCTTCATCAAACCGCAGTTTGTGTCTTTGATGAAGCCGCATTTCAAGTTCATTCATGAAACCGCACATGCATCTGGTGGAACCGCCGACCAAGATATTGAAGAAGTTATTGCTGTCATTTACTCCTTGAAGACAAACATTCGCTTTTCAACCGTAAAAATGAATGACTGGTGACTTGTCCTTAAACTTCAAGTCATGGTTCAGTTATTCTTGGAATGTTGGTTTGCCTCGCTTTTTGAAAAGTTACCGTTGTACTTTTCAACAACTAAAAGGACAATGTCAGGTAGTGATCCAACAACTTCCTGCCACAAAGCAAAAGCAAAGGACGACAGTGACAGGTCAACCAATGGGATCGTGACAGCGCATTAAACCGCCATACAATGACTCACCTCATTGTCTAACGGTCACTAATGCCTTCACTATATATAGCCTTCATTGTTCAACATTGAAGGTTGCTGAGCTTCAAAGAGAATATCCCAAGTATTCAAGTTTGCTTTGAAGATTGAAAACCCAGATACTCATATCTTCATCATCTCCTTAGCAAACCCAGAGTTCTTCATCAAAGCTTCAAGCCTTCAAATCATCACAACTCAGCCTTGCACAGAAAGTAATCATTTGCTCACCATCACTTAGATATTTGAGCTCTTGATTTCTTTCCACACTACACACCCGGAGTATATTTTCTTATAGATTATATACCTCGAAAACACATGTTGTTATAATAGCATTGTTAGGTTAGATTGTTTATTTAGAGTTTGGATTCTTTTGTAATCTTGTAAAAACTCCTCTAAATCAATACAAGTCCAGTAGCTATTAGAAAATCCTAGGCTAACCACCTACGTAGAGGACGTAGTTCTTTCAAGAACGAACCTCTTCAAATTGTGTGTCCTTGATCTTTATTTTCTGTCTTGTCATTTACATTTATGTTTATGAGCTTTATTTACTTTTATGTGAAATGACTTGATAAATGATTTGCATACTTTTGTGATACTTCAGTTGTGCCTTGTCAGTTGCATCATTCCTTTTCAACCTCTTAAACCGCCCCACTTTTTATAATTCAGTTTGGCCAAAACGCAAAACTCCGCTGTGCATTTTATCTGAGCGGTTCTAGTGCTTTAAACCGCAATAGACCAAACTGATAAGTACTTGGTTGATTTTCAAGGGTATTTCGAAAAAGATTTTAAACCGCTATTAAGCCCCCCCTCTAGCGGTTCTATACCCTTGTTGCCCTTTGTACCAACAAGTGGTATCAGAGCATATCCACCAAAAATTATTTTACAATCTTAACCGCTTGGGTCCTGATCCAATGGCAAACATAAACTCCCATATGATGCAGACATCCAACTCTAATCACTTACCTATTCTTAATGAAGATAGTTTCATCTTCTGGAAAGATAGGATGAAGAAGCACATGATATCTGAGGATCGCAGATTATGGACTGCAATTGTTAATGGACCCTATGTCCCGATGAAGGCTAACCCTGATGCAGGTACTGCTGGACAACCGCGGAAATCAAGAAGCCGGAAGCTGAATGGACCGAAACTGATCAACGGAATGTGGACTTTGATGGTAGAGCTATGTCCATGCTTGTATCAGCTATTGATCTAAGAACTCACTCAAAGGTTCTAGATTGCAATACCGCAAAGGAAACATGGGATGGCATCATTGACTTTCTGGAAGGAGATGCCGACACCAAGAAGAACCGCCTCTACCAACAGAGAAGGCTCTTTGATTACTTTGTCAAAGACCCAAAGGAATCTCTTCGCCAATGCTATGAGCGGTTCGTGGAAATTGTCAATGTATGTTTCTCTAGGGCACAAGTATTCCAATACTGACCTGAACATGAGATTCATGCAATCTCTTGGTAGCAAATGGCTGATCAAAACTACCAACATAGAAGACAACAAAGATCTGGAAGCTCTTGATCTTCGTCATCTTTATGCCATGCTAAGGGTATTTGAATTCAAGCTTGAGGAAGCTCATGAAACCGAAAACAGATTCAAGTCTCTTTCTCTTGCCGCTTTCAACAATGCCACATCTCCAGTTTACAATCCATATCATCATCAAACCGCATCTAATATCCATTTACAAACCGCTTCTTTTGATCCAAATATTCCAAGATATATTTCTCAAACCGCACCTCCAGAGTATTACCAACCGCCTCATCAACCTTACCCTCAACATCATCAACCCTATTCTCAACCTCAGCAATCTCATCAATCCTACACTCCCATCTCAAAATTCTCAAAGTGTAGCATCCAGTTCTACTCAAGTTGACTTTGATGACATGGATGATGACGAGTTTGCTCTCTATGTGAAAAACTACACCAAGTTCAGAAAGAACAGAGCTCAATCTCAGTCAGGCGGCCCTGCAAAGTTTGTCCCTCCAACCAGATTCAACAAAGCAGCTGATGCTAAGAAAAGGGATGATCTTGTTTGTTACAACTGCAGACAACCAGGTCATTTTGCCTCCAGTTGTCCCAAACCGCGCTATGAAGCCGCTCCTGCCAAGAAACCGTTCAACAAGAAGTTTTTCAAGAGAAGAGGAATGGTTGCTGAACAAGGAGAACAACCATTAACATGGATGGGTTCTGATACAGATGATAGTGATGAAGATGAAGGAGTTGTAAATCTTTGCCTAATGGGATTTGAAGAAAAGGTTAAATTGACGAAAGCCTTCCACTGCCACTCCATCAAATGAAGTCAGTTTCACCAAAAACTCCTGAAGCTAAACAAGGCAAAACTCCTACTTCACCAAACTACTCTCCTGAGGATCAAACTGAACAAAGCCATGATGACCAGGTACTTGAACGTGCTAATGTTATTTGTCAACAACACACTGTGCTTAAAAAGGCATATAAATTAATGGCTGCGGAACTTGAATATTCCCAAAAAGAATGCAAGTCCCATAAGGAGGAGATTGAAAAACTCAAGCTCCAAATTGTTGGGATAGCTTCTGTTGTGAAGAAAACCGCTACCTTAAGGACAGAACCGAGGTTCTTAACACCCGAATCCATGATCTTACTACACAAAGGGATGAACTTCAAAAAGTGACCGATGTGTGGACTAAGTCTGGAGTCACCATGGAACAAATCGTTAATTCACAAATTCTCTCTAAGGAGAAAAGTGGATTAGGATTTAAAACTGATGATGGGTGTAAGTGTCCTTGTCTTTTTGCTGAAGGTGGTGTGAAACCAACTGAACAAACCAAAGAAATTCCTAAGGTGAATCATGCTGGTAAAAAGGGCTCAACACAAGAAATTAAAAAGCAAAATTATTTCTATGAGTATCCTAAAAACCAGACTGGGAGATCCAAAGTGGAAAGAGAAATCCACAGCGGCTGAGGCAACCAAGGAAGTATTGAGTGATGAAACCGCTCCTAGTCGGTTTAAGGAATATCCTGTTATATTTCCTAAAGTCGCACCTAAGAGAAAGGTGGAACTCAAGAAGGTTAACTTTGTTAAAGCCAAAACCGCTGACCCAGTAAAACATGAGAAACCGAAGGTCAGTAATGGGTTTGTAAAACCGCCACGCACAACCTGGCTTAATTCATTGTTCTATCTGTGCCGACTTTTGTCATAGTGCTGGTCATTGTCTTTTAAGATTCACACCCAATGCCAAGGGACGTAAAAATCCTAAGGTCAAACAGGTGTGGGTCCCAAAAAGCTGCTAACCCTAGGACCCAAGGAATAAGGGGGACCAAAACCTTTCATGTTTATTTTTCAGATTTCATGTTTTATGGCTGGAACCGCTAAGAAGAAGAAGGATCTCTGGTATTTGGATAGTGGATGCTCACGACACATGACTGGAGATTCAGAACTACTCTGCAGTTTCATCCAAATGAAAGGTCCCCCAGTAGTGTTTGGTAACAACAAGAAAGGAGAAACAGTAGGATATGGAGCAATCAAACGAGGAAAGTGACTATTGAAAATGTGTCACTAGTAGAAGGACTCAAGCACAACCTTCTCTCCATATCTCGTTTTGTGACAAAGGAATGAACTGCATCTTCACATCAACTAGCTGTTATATCAAAGATGCTTCCTCTGGAGTCACTCTACTGACTGGCAACAGAACAGGTGATGTTTATATAATTGATTTAAGCAATATTTTTTCTATTGCTGACCTCTGTTTTATAGCCAAAAATATAAGTGAAAGCAGCTGGTTATGGCATAAGCGGCTCAGCCACTTGAACTTCAAGTATCTAGCAAAACTGCATAGGGATGGTCTAGTAAAAGGACTACCCAAAGTGGCTGACCATCATGATGAAAAGTGTAAAGCATGCCAGCTTGGAAAGCAGCCCAAACAGTCATTTCCTAGTAAAACCGCGCCTTCAACGAACCGCTGTTTGCAACTGCTGCACATGGATTTATTTGGACCTGTCCCAACCGCCAGTATTGGAGGAAACCACTATACACTTGTGGTGGTTGATGATTATTCAAGATATACATGGGTGGAAATGATGGCCTCTAAAGATGATACTTATGGCATCGTAACCGCTCTCTTTAGACAGCTCCAAACTCAGAAATTGGATAACATTGTTGCCGTGCGTTCAGATAATGGAACCGAATTTACAAACAATGGTGTTGCCCAATATTGTGATGATCATGGAATTGATCATAATTTCTCTGCCGCTGGAGTTCCACAACAGAATGGAGTAGTGGAAAGAAAGAACATGACTTTGATTGAAGCCGGGAAGACTATGATTGCCGAAGCCAAGCTTCCCAAATACTTCTGGGCCGAAGCCGTCAATACCGCATGCTTCACCCAGAACCGCTCCCTCATCATCAAAGTTCACAACAAGACTCCTTATGAATTGTGGAGAGGCAGATCACCCAACATTGCCTTCTTCAAGATATTTGGATGCAAGTGTTACATCTTGTACAATGGCAAAGAGCATCGAGGTAAATTTGATGCTAAGGCCGATGAAGGTATTTTTGTTGGTTATTATAAACACTCCAAAGCTTTTCGTTGTTTCAATAAGACATCTTTAAAAATTGTAGAGTCAGTCCATGTTACATTTGATGAACATGCTCTCCTTGAGCCACATATGGCTCCAAATGTTGCTAATGATTTTAGTGATTTTGAGACAGGCACTAGACATAGAGCAACTGACAACCATCCTACTCAAACCGCTTCATCCAGTTCTTCAGCCGCATCTACTCAAACCGCTGATGGTGTAACTGTTGAACCGCTGTCTTCTGACCCCATTCAAACTGTTGAACCAGTTCCAAATCTAACCTTCAATGAAGATTTCAATGATTATCAGGATGATCCTCCTCTGGAAAATCTTCAAGAAATAATGGTTCAAGACAACCTCCCTCCTGAAATTAATGAGCATAGAGATCATCCAACTGCCAACGTTATTGGTCCTATCAGTACTGGTGTCCAAACCAGAGGGAGTTTGACTCACAGAGATAATCACAGTTTGTTCTCAACTGCTCTGTTATCTCAGATGGAACCGAAGAAGGTAGATGAAGCTCTAAGTGATCCAAGTTGGGTAATTGCAATGCAAGAAGAGCTCAATCAGTTTGAAAGATGCAAAGTTTGGACTCTAGTTCCAAGGCCCAGTGATCATACAGTAATTGGAACAAATGGGTGTACAGAAACAAGATGGATGAGAATGGTACAATAACAAGAAACAAAGCTAGGTTGGTTGCTCAATGCTATAGGAAAGAAGAAGGCATAGACTATGATGAAACGTTTGCCCCTGTTGCCAGACTTGAAGCCATAAGATTGTTCCTGGCCTATGCATCCTTCAAGAAATTCAAGTTATATCAAATGGATGTGAAGAGTGCATTTCTGAATGGTGAACTACAAGAAGAAGTTTATGTAGCTCAACCGCCAGGATTTGAAGACAACAAACTTCCAAATCATGTCTTCAAACTCAAGAAAGCATTGTATGGACTCAAACAAGCTCCAAGAGCATGGTATGACACTCTATCTAAATTTCTTATTGAACAAGGCTTCTCTCGAAGTAAAATTGATACAACTCTATTTATAGCTAAACACAAAAGTCATTCATTATTAGTTCAAATATATGTTGATGATATTATTTTCGGTTCTACTAATGAAACTATGTGTGTTAAGTTTGAGAAGCTAATGAAAAGCAAATTTGAAATGAGTATGATGGGAGAGTTGACATTCTTTCTTGGACTCCAAGTCAAGCAATGCCATGATGGAATCTTTATCAACCAAGCCAAATACACTAAAGATTTGATAAAGAAGTTCGGGCTTGAAACCGCTAAATCAGTTGATACCCCAATGCCTAAGGCCTGCAGTTTGGATCGAGATGAACATGGTAAGAAAGTTGATCAAACTCTCTACCGAGGTATGATTGGCTCTCTACTTTACTTAACTACAAGTAGACCAGATATCATGTTTAGTGTTTGTGTGTGTGCTAGATTTCAAGCTGACCCTAGAGAATCTCATTTTATTGCTGTTAGATGTATTATTAGATATTTATGTGGATCTGTTAACCTTGGACTTTGGTACTCCAAAGAATCTTCATTTGATCTATTAGGTTATTCAGATGCTGACTTTGCAGCATGTAAGATAAGCAGAAAGAGCACAAGTGGTACTTGTCAGTTCCTTGGAACGCGGCTTGTATCATGGTCCAGCAAGAAACAAGCGTCGGTTTCAGTCTCAACCGCTGAAGCTGAATATATAGCGGCTGGAAGCTGTTGCTCTCAAATTCTCTGGATGAAACAACAGTTGGAGGACTACGGGATATTTGAACAAAACTGCCCTATCTACTGTGATAGCACTGCTGCAATATCCATCTCCAACAATCCAGTTCAGCACTCAAAAACTAAGCACATCGACATAAGATATCATTTCCTCAAAGACCGTGTTGAAAAGAAAAACATTTTTCTAGGAAAGGTGGGAACAGATGATCAAATTGCTGACATTCTCACCAAACCGCTTGAAAATTCCAGGTTCTATCATTTACGAGGAGAAATGGGTATGTTAGAACTAACTTAAGATATCATATCTATATATTATTTTTAATATCTTTTGTTTAAATGTTTTGGCTATGCTTAGAAAAGTCATCTAGTGTGCGGTTCTGGCATCATTGAAACCGCATCAATAAATGGTTCGGTACAAGATTCTCCATCAAACTGACGAGTCAAATGAATGTAATCGGTTCTTTCAAAACCGACAAGAAAGCAAAGTCATTCGGTTTAAACATATAAACCGCCATCAGATTAGAGAGACATCAGTTTCATGAAAAACCGCTGAAGACGTAAGGTAAGTCGGTTTGCTCAATCAAACTGCTCAGGTATGAAATTGCATTTTAGTCCCTACTTTGTCATATCAATTATAAGGAACCTTTTGCAATTTTCTCTGCCGCATTAAATTCTATGTGACGTGGGACGCCATCTGGAGATAATCGTGCGCCGTTCTCGTCGTTCCATTACCCGAGGAACAGTTAATTGAGTATAAAAGACAAAGTTTATTTCTTTTTACTTTTTTACCTTCTTCCTCATTTGCGTATACTCTCTCTCTCTCTCTCTCTCTCTCTCTCTCTCATCTGCACTCTATTCTCACCTCCAATATTTCCTATACTTTTTTGAAATTTAAAATGGCACCTAAGAAATCTTCAGACCCTTCTGCTCCATCTTCATCCAAAACATCCAAAGGCGATATGGTATGATTTCTTGAACCCTTCACTCTAACATTTCATTTTTTTTCGCCATTGTTGTTCGAAAAAGCTTGTTCGTCTTCTCATATTTTTTTTCTTGCTTTTTCTTTCAATTTTTGGTTGATTATGATTACATATGTTCATATATGCTGGATTTGATGTTTATTTCATGTCTTTTGTTCAATTTTTGAACACTTTTGATTTTTGGGTTTTTCGGGTGTTCATTCGTATTTATTTTGATACTATGTTCTGGGTTTATTATTTGAATTTATTATTTTAGAACTTTGTTAGTATCTGCATTTTTCGACTCTTTTGGTATACTTCTTTCTTAATTTGATTAAGTTTTTGTTTTGCATGTTTATCCCCTGTTCATCATGTTCTTCATGCATTCAAATGCTTTTTCAAATTCTTTCCATATCTAGTTTTGGGTGTTTACCATTTTACCCCTGTTTTACTTCAACCGCTTATTTCATTGTTAGGATTCCTTGTAGCAGTTTGAATGCTTGGTTTATTCAAACTGCTTGCACCAAACCCTTACTAACTTTGATTATTTTTAGGATGAATCCAACTTTGTACCTGGATCTCAGATCATCAAAGCCGAATTTGAAGCTGATGCAGTTGGAAGAAAACTGCTTGCCCTACTGGAATCATCAAAACTGCTGCCCTTATTCCAGTTAGATGAACCGAAGTTTGACAAGAGGCTCTGTGCAGAATTCTTTGACAATGGGATTGTCTGTGAGGTACCCCTGCTGAATGGTAAAGGTGAAGAGATCAGAGACTTAGATTCTGGGGAGGTTAAGACTGAAAATACCATCAAGTCCACTGTAAGGACAAAGGATGTGGTGTTATCTGCTTCAAAGGTTGCTATTTTGGCTGGACTGGAGAATTCTGGAATTCTTTCTATCAAACCAGAATTAGTCAGCAGAACTACTGAGGAGCTCTTGGGGGTCTCTGTATTCAACACTAAGTCCACCCCTAAGAAGGAGTTTGGAGAAGTTATGGTGATGTTGTGTGACTTAGTGGATACTGGAGTGATGTGCAAGAATGGCAATCACAACAATTTCACTTCTGAGCAGTACAACTACTGTGTGGCTATCTACAAAGGGAAGAAGCTGCACTGGCCAAGGATAATCATGCAAGAATGATCAATGCCCTCAGCCGCCACACATCTGCCAAAGCCGCTGGTAAAACAAAGATCAGAACTCACCGCAGACTCGTAACCAAGTTTCTTCATCAGGATTCTGTAATCTTTAAGGCTTCTGTGGCCAATGAAGCTGAGTGGGTGCAACCTAATGAGAAGACCTTGTTTGGTGCTTCTAAGCTTGATGCTTTCAGAACCGCGTTTGGATGGAGGTTTGCACAAGCAGTATGGTCTGCTGATCCTCTGCTTGAAGAACAGAGAGGTCCCTTTCCTGAGGCTCGGCTAAATAAGTCAGGCAAACCTTATGCCGGTGCCATAGCAGATCAAGCCGCAGCTACAAGAGCTAGAGAAGCTGCTCAAACTGCCACTTTGAATAGGCTAGGATCAAGCCGCGGTTGAGGGGGAGCCTGCAATCCCTGCGGCTCAACCCAGGGAAACCGCAGCTCCAAGAAAGAAGAAATCCAAAGTAACTGAAACTTCCAAACCCTCATCCATTCTTCCTCCAAAACCGACATTACCAAAATCCTTCCTCATTCTATCCAATCCCTCTTCTGAACCGCTTCCACCTTACTCTAAACCGGTTCCCTTCACAAAACCAACTCCTCCTATCCATTCTAAACCTTAGATAAAACCCTTATCCCTAATCAAGCCTAATGATGAAAAATCAATGAACTTTGCACAAGATGTAAACCTGTTGAGAAAACTAAAAGCCTCCACCTCTGAACCCAAACCTATCTCACCTCCAAAATCCCCTCTCAAACTGCCAACTGTTCAATTCACTGAAGAACAGTTTCAGCTGATCTTTTCTGCCCTTCCCAACCTTAAACCCTCCACTCAAACCGAGCCTGAGCAGACCGAAGTGTCTGAGACTGCGGTTCTAGTTGAACAAGCCGAGGTATCTTCAAGTGCGGTTCAGCCTGAGCAAACTGATGAGTTTGAGGCTGCAGTATTGCCTGAGCAGACTGATGCGTCTGAGGCAGTTCAAGATGAACCTGAGCAAGATGATGATAATCTTGAGGTTCAACCGCTGAAGAAGAAGAGAAGGTTAGTGAAGAAATATGACTTTGTGGAGCACTGGCAATTAAGGCCACCTGGTGCAATGGACTTCACTGAAGCTTCTGACAAGAAGGATCATTCACCCACTGAAGGCCCATTTGCAAAGGAGTTGAGAAAAAGGGCTGAAATGAGAAAGACTGGGATAGACCCCATGATGGTTGAAACCGCTACTCCTTCGTTGAAACGAAAGCTGGAGTTTGACTCACCAGAGCACACTTCTTCACCTTCTGAATCCCTTACACTGCCTTTTGCTTCAGCAGTTCAACCGTTGGCTCAACCGCAACTGATCAACATCTCTGCCCCTTCGGTTCTGCCTGAGTTCACAGTTGCAGTTAGGTCTCCCAAACCGCGTGGTTTGAAAAGGAAGTGTGCACAGGACATAGTGGGTTACCTGAAGAAGTTTAGAGCTACTACTTCCAAAGTCAACCGCCATGGAGCCATCATCAGAGCCGCCAACAAGCATGAAGAGCAACGACTTAAGTGTGGTCGTCCAAATCCTTTTGCAATCTTTCCAGCCGATGAGTCTCAAGCTGCTTCAGATCAACTGATTGCTTCAACTCTTGATCAAATTATTGAAGATCTGGCAGTTGAGTTCATCTTCTCTCTCTGCTCTCAATTTTTCTTTAGAATAAACTGCATTGTTTTTCCTTATCTATATAGATGGCAGTTCTCTCCTTATTCTTCCTTTCCTCTTTCTAATACCCAAATTCTTTCCATTTCCCCTTCTCTTCCCTACACTTCATTTTCTATCATTCCTTGCCCTTCCTCCCTTTTTGAAACTGATCATGTGAAGATTCAGTTTGTGCTGGATTCTTTCCTTAACCAATCTGCATTTATTTCCTCTCTACCCTTCCTTGTTGATGCCATTAAGAGGGAGAATGCTGTTGACCCTAGGATTGGGAGAATGGAATTCAAAATTGAAACCCTTCTGGAGAATCAGCTCAAGTTAGAACAGAAGGTTGAAACTTTGAATGAGCTGACTTCTCTCAGACTTGAAGCGGCCCAAGAAATGAATGAGGCTCTGGAGAAGAAGTTAGACCAACTTGCTGATCTAACAGTTTCATCAACTGACTACTTAGTTCAGTATGCCAACGACCTGAAAAAGCTTTCTGAGAAAATCTTAGAGAAGGTAAATGAACCGACCCATCTTCGTCTCAAGTCAGCTGAATATGTGTTTGAAACCTCCAGCATAGTTGATCCTTCTGATACTCAAACCGTTGTCCAAGCCGCCGCCAGGGTTCCTGATAGAACTGATTAGAATTCTTTCTATCTTTTGTAATCAGTTTTTGCCTTTCATTATTTTCCTTGTAATTTGTAACTTCTAAAACCTTTTAAAGGATTATAATGAAACTGAATGCATTGCATCCAATATTCCAAAACTTTGTTTATTCAAACTACTTGTTTGTGGAACAATGCATTTCTAAAAACTCATGCACTATTCATCATGAAAAATTTTCTAAGTGTATGTGTTTTAAACATTCAGTTTAAACATGCATATCTGATTCTCATAAACATATCTTTTTATATGCATCTGAATGAATTTCTTATCTATCTGTTTTTCATTTCCTTTGTCTTTGATAGATTAGAAATCTATGGTATAGCATTGTGTGTGCATTTGACTTGGGACATGCAGTTTCAATACATACTCATTTGAGCATGTTCTTACCAAGTACAATGTTTGCTCTATCATAGTGTGGTAATGGCATCAATCAAATAGGGGGAGATTGTTAGGATTCATTGTTAGTACACCCACCTGATTTGATTGACCAATTCCACGTGTCTTTTTATGGACTTTAGGTTTACTTGTAATGAAGTTTTACTTCAATTTTTAGACAAGTCCATTTCTAGATTTTTAGTAGTTAGGCTGAGTTATGATTGGTTTACTCTTAGCGGTTTAGTGTCCCTCAATCCGCCGTCTTCAAACTGCCAGCATGGTGCCTTAAGTCCTTCATCAAACCGCAGTTTGTGTCTTTGATGAAGCCGCATTTCAAGTTCATTCATGAAACCGCACTTGCATCTGGTGGAACCGCCGACCAAGATATTGAAGAAGTTATTGCTGTCATTTACTCCTTGAAGACAAACATTCGCTTTTCAACCGTAAAAATGAATGACTGGTGACTTGTCCTTAAACTTCAAGTCATGGTTCAGTTATTCTTGGAATGTCGGTTTGCCTCGCTTTTTGAAAAGTTACCGTTGTACTTTTCAACAACTAAAAGGACAATGTCAGGTAGTGATCCAACAACTTCCTGCCACAAAGCAAAAGCAAAGGACGACAGTGACAGGTCAACCAATGGGATCGTGACAACGCATTAAACCGCCATACAATGACTCACCTCATTGTCCAACGGTCACTAATGCCTTCACTATATATAGCCTTCATTGTTCAACATTGAAGGTTGTTGAGCTTCAAAGAGAATATCCCAAGTATTCAAGTTTGCTTTGAAGATTGAAAACCCAGATACTCATATCTTCATCATCTCCTTAGCAAACCCAGAGTTCTTCATCAAAGCTTCAAGCCTTCAAATCATCACAACTCAGCCTTGCACAGAAAGTAATCATTTGCTCACCATCACTTAGATATTTTGAGCTCTTGATTTCTTTCCACACTACACACCCGGAGTATATTTTCTTATAGATTATATACCTCGAAAACACAGGTTGTTATAATAGCATTGTTAGGTTAGATTGTTTATTTAGAGTTTGGATTCTTTTGTAATCTTGTAAAAACTCCTCTAAATCAATACAAGTCCAGTAGCTATTAAAAAATCTTAGGCTAACCACCTAGGTAGAGGACGTATTTCTTTCAAGAACGAACCTCTTCAAATTGTGTGTCATTGATCTTTATTTTCTGTCTTGTCATTTACATTTATGTTTATGAGCTTTATTTACTTTTATGTGAAATGACTTGATAAATGATTTGCATACTTTTGTGATACTTCAGTTGTGCCTTGTCAGTTGCACCATTCCTTTTCAACCTCTTAAACCGCCCCAACTTTTTATAATTCAGTTTGGCCAAAACCGCAAAACTCCGCTGTGCATTTTATCTGAGCGGTTCTAGTGCTTTAAACCGCAATAGACCAAACTGATAAGTACTTGGTTGATTTTCAAGGGTATTTCGAAAAAGATTTTAAACCGCTATTCACCCCCCCTCTAGCGGTTCTATACCCTTGTTGCCCTTTGGGACCAACACCAGCAACCACATCCTGAGTCTCAGCAGCTACTGTGCCGGGCTGTTCAGGCTGGTTTTCTTTGTTGTCACCATGGGTGAGGCTTGCAGTCAATCCGTCTCTAGGGATTTCAGCCATGAGGTAAGATTATGAACTGAATCAAGAGAGTTTCCGATCGATTTCCCGGTAATGGAACCAAACTGATGATGCCAAAATCGTATCGGATCAGCCCAAATCCAGCGGTTCGGATAATCCCAGCTACTCCTTAACTGGCCTAAAATCACACGAAACAAACGTAAACTGTGTCAGGACGATTCCGGCAAAGGTCCCTGGCGTGAGAATAAGAATAGGTTATGTGAAATAGAAGTAAGAGAAATCAATTGACAAGAGCAAGAGTCAAGGGAATTCGATACTCGTTTGCTGTATGAGGGCCTGTTTATATAGGTGTCAGTAGGACAGTCCTTGCTTGGTAAATAAGTTAGGGAGTCCATTTTGGTATTGTACTGTTATTTAGGAAAGTAGAATCCTGATAAGGATTGTATCGGTAGTTTCCTTGTGGAGGAGGATCTCCATGTTAATAAAGGATTCCCTTATTTGAATACGTCTAGGACTCTATTGATGGACTCAGTATTGGAATAGGAGTGTGACCTGTCCATCGAATACTGGCCCCGCTCAATCTGGAAGAACCTTCCTCGGTTTTTCAAAAAGACGAGGAAGGCAAAAGTTGGGTGATGGCTGTAATGTAACCATACCTTGTGTACTCGTCATGTTGAGGCCCGGTCGGCCTGTCTTCATGCCGAGCTAAAGGTAAGTCGGCCTGGAAGGTCCCGAGGTACACGGTCTATTCTTGGGCTCTTATTCCATGGGCTTTGATGGCCCAGGCCCAAAAGTTCCATGACCCTTTGTCCAAGTCGGTTTATACCGTTCAGTGGGGTTAAATGGTGGGCTATGGTAAATATAAATCTATTAAAATATTTTTTTTTGGGCAGTCTTACGTGTGGTGGGACGGATTAAAGGGAAAAGAAGTCTCATTTCTGCTGGGACGAAGTACTTTGCAAAATGACAATTTACTCTACATGCATGTGAGTGTAAGGTGCCTCATTTAACGGCGAAAATTTAACAACCTTTAGTGTTATAGTCCGGGACTTGATTTCTCTAAAATGTAAGGCTATCTACGATGGTTTCAACTACCTCAACCCATTCAACTACCACTTTAACATTTCACATCATCTTTTCTCTCTTCCATCTAATAATTTAACTACCCTTTCACTTTTACACCCTACAATGGTTAGTTTAATTAAATTCAACTACCTTCCAACTCATCATCCTATACCCCACTTTTTCAATTTTATTTATATTCTTTATTTTTATGATTAGTAAAATAATAATAATAAAATAATAATAATAATAACAATAATTATTTATAATTAAAAAAATACTTCACACTTAATTAATTTTTTGAAATTGCATAGCAAAATATGGATTCCAATTTGGCACAGATGAAGGCATGAAATTTGGTGGAAAAAAATGATTTGGTATATTTTGAGGATGTGGTTGGTTGGAAGAATGATTTCGTACTCCATTCGTCCCGGACTAAGGTTCGTAATTTGACTTTACACGGAGATTAAGAAAAAGAAAATGTTGAGTATGAAAAAATAAGTAAGAAAGTAGGAGAGATAAAGTGGGTATGGAGTTTTTGTTGTGAGTGACAAGTGGGTCTCATGGTCAATTTTAGGTAATAAAGCAACTAAGAACCTTAGTCTGGGACAAATCAAAAAGAAAAGTAAGAACCTTAGTCTGGGACGGAGGGAGTAATTGAAAATCTTTAGGATAGTTGTAATTTGGTGGAAAATTACTTGAATTTTGAGTGTTGAAATGGTTATTATTGGAATCCATTTCACAAAAAAAGATTTTGATTTTTTTTAAAAAAGAGTTAAGGAAGGATAATTGAGAAATTTATATAGAGAAAAGAGGGTTTTATTTTCGGTGTCCAAATCAAATGAAACTTGCATCTATTTATAGGGGGGAAATTATGAATTTTGGCGAAAAAATAATAATAATTTGCTATAAAATAATTGAGCTCAAATAATTGGGTTGAAAATTAAATCCGGAAATCTGGCGGACCAACCATTGCTCGCCGCGTGTCTAACTCAAGGAAAAAAAAACTGATAAGCGGCGACTCACGTGCCTTGTTTGGCGGTGAGTCGCACGCGCCTATGTCGGCCCATTGAGTGGCTGTCTCGTGTCCAAAGCTGTGGCCCATTTATTTTTCTCAACCCGGTTGAATTAATTCAACCCCAAAACAAACCAACCCCCTTTCAACTCCCCACTACACACATTCAACCAATTTAATTTTTTTCAACCCCCTTATTCAACCCCCATTGTAGATAGTCTAACACATGGACTAAAGCGCAATATGTGTAAACTCACGCTTTTACTCGAAATTGGTTTTTTATTTTTATTAGTGAATGAATGTATTGATTTCTGAGTGCACTTCAAAAAAGGTACTCCGTATTTAATAGAGATTGAACATTTGAGAAAGGGATACCAAATGTTACTTGAGTTGAAGTTTTTTAGAAAAATATCCCTTTACGTTACGACTCAAATTAATTGTTTGACAAGTACAACTTTGTCATTGTAATTTTCATTATCTTGGCCAAAGAAAAAAATACGGCACTTATTTAAAATTATGACACTATTTTGAAAAAAATAAAAAATTATTATAAAATGAATTAAAAAATAATCATGAGTACTTATTATTATGGGATATGGGGAGGACATATAACACAGGATTTAAATTCAATGTCTGCATGCATCTAAGGTTTGCTCTAAGTATTAGTTACCAATGTTAACATTTAAAAAATAAAATAATTATAACCCTAAAAAGATGAATATTGATATTTTGCCAAACTTTCAAAGGAGTTATTAAATTTATCCTATTAATAATTAATAATTGTATATAATTAAGTTGGCTCAGGATCTTCCAATTGAAAATAAATTTATTTTGCTAGACCACTGTCGGGCCAAGTTGGCCATATGGAGCGTATATTGAAGACCGTATCCAAGTTTTTTCTATAAGGAAAGTCCAAATAAAACTTTTTAATTAGATATAACACCCACAAAATCATCTACTCTTTTGTCTGATTATAGCAAATGGGTTAATTAAATTTATACTTAGGTCAAATGACAAGGAAATGACAACCAATGAACTATCGTAAACCACGTTTAATATCACATGATTATACTAATTAAGCCGACATCCCCATTAATCTCATTGGTATGTGCCGATTATTTTTCATTTTTTTTTGACAGAAATATGTGCCGATTATTTAACATTTTTATTTAATTATCTTCCTAATACAATGTTCGATTTGGTTGAATACAAGTTGAGCTAGCTGTATGTGACTCAGTTGAAAGTCACCAATTTGAAGTATGTTTTGTACACTTGTTGCGTAATTTATTTATTTATTTATGAGGTGGTCTCTTGTGAGAACACTTAGATCCGTCTCATAGAAGAGATGGGTCGATCCATGACTCATGTGGCATAACCTGCCACATGGCAACCACCCATTGGCCAATTTTTTATTTTTTATTTTGAGTTTTTATATTTTTTTTCCTGCGTTTCCGTCGTTTACCAAAAGTAATAGTTATCATAACTTAATGTAATGACTGTATACATATAAAGTAACATTGTTCATAAGTACACCTGTTTTACAAAAACAAAAGCTCGTTTTACCCTTTTTTTTCAAATGTAATACTAACTATAATTACGTGTAACCCAAACAATATCTAAATATAATTATCATTTATACTGAAATGTAATAGTGCTTTTGCAAAAATGTAAAATATTGTGTATTTTGATTTAATTTTTTGAAAGAAAGTAACATTTGAAAAGTAACAACTCATATACATGAATGTAATTGTTTGTCCAAGTAAATGTAACACTTTAATAAAAGAAATTATAACATATTTCTATAGATAATGTAATACTTTTACATGTAATACTAATCAAGTGTTTTTAGCTCTAAAACTGTAAATGGTTGAATTATTACTTTTTCTATACATATGTGTTACAATTATCTATAAACACTGTTACATATAAGTAACACGTTCGTTACATTTTAGTTGTAATAAGTATTACTTTTGGCAAACTAAGAAAAAACATAAAAAAAAAAAAAAAACATTGTTACTTTTCTATATATATGTATTACTTTTATGTATACAAACTGTTACATATAAGTAACACGTTTGTTACATTTATTTATAGTAATTATTACTTTTGACAAACCGAAAAAAAAAAACCAAAAAGTAATATATATATATATATATATATATATATATATATATATATATATAATTATGGGTAAAAAATGACCCGTCTCTACTATGAGACGGGTCATGGTGTTTTCATACAAGTTTTTGTCTTTATTTATTTATGTTTGATTGTTCTAAATTATTTTTGAAATCATACGACCAATGATTAAGACGTGACTAAAAGATATTATCACTATGAATCAGATCGTTCCAGATTCAAAGTGATATGACCTATGATTGATATGTTGATACTGATTTTAATTGCTTATGCTCCACACATTAGTTGGATTTGCGCATGTGCCATCCGACTACACAAAACAAAAGATTACACAGATGAAGATGAAGTCAGATTTTTATAATAAATGATTTGCATTTTATAGTATACCCCTTTGTCTCAAAATAATTTATTTTTTGTCATTCTGTCTCAAAAATTCTTTCATTTATACAATTTAGACTTAAAAGTGTATAAACAAAGAGAAAATTTTGGGGGAAACTAGTTTCTCCATAAGTTATAAAAAGTCTTGTTTGTATAGGGGTTAAAGTTTACGGTTTAAGATTTAGGGTTTAGGCCTTTTAGGGTTTAAGAAGGGTTAAAAAACATGACTTTTTTATAACTTATGGAGGAACTAGTTTCCCCCAAAAACCAACTCATAAACAAAACATAGCTAGTGAAGTAAGTGTTCATATTCTTAAAAAGTTTCAATGGTCAATTGGGAAAGTCATTTTGAGACATATGGAGTATTTAAATCTTCGTATATGGAGTCGATGCAATTCGACTACACCGAAGATTGTACGGAAGTCGGACTTTCATAATACGTCATAAATGACTTATTTTTTATGGTACATGAGTCACATCTTGTAGTAAGTGTGATACATTTTACTGAAAAAGAATTAAATGAGTTTAATGTTTTTTTTTGTTTTTTACATATGTTCCATTTTGTAGTAGGTTATAAACTAATTTCTCCTTAAATTATACAAAAAGTCATGTTTTTGAATTGTTTTCAAATGTTTGTCAAATGCTTACAAATAGAAAAGAAGTAGATTTTCTGTAATTTAAGGCGAAACTAATTTTCCAAAAAACATATTCTATAATATTTATAATAAGATTGAATTACAACTTCTATGAAGTTAAGGTGGATAGACCTCATATCCAATAGTTTTTCCCTTCCACAAAAAATAACTTATTTTTGATTCATTAAGTCAATTTGTTGAGCTTTATTTATGAAAATAAATTTTTATTACAAAATTTTAAAAGTTGTTATAGGTGCATCAATCATTGAAAAGTCTCTTAATACTTCAGCGTCCCAATTTAATCTTTCAACTTTTTTCCGTTACTATAAATGAATTTTGAGCGATAATTTTAGATTAATTTAGTTATCCTAACGAAAATCTAAAACTTATTATTGATAGTATAACTAATGTTTTAACAATTACTCCTCTGTCCCTGAGTATATGTCTATTTTTTCTTTTTAGTATGTCCTAAAGTATAGGTCCACTTCCTACAATGGCAAATAAGCTTTACTATTCCTCTCATTCATTCTCTCTCTTACTTTACTTTTATACTCACAACACTCACATCATTTCCACTTTTTTTTAATCTCCGTGCAAATAAGAAGGTGAACATATATTCTGGGACAGAAAGAGTACAAGTTTTAGGTTATCATTTGTATAATTAAATCTATCTATAATTATTGTTTAAAGTTCATTCATAGTAACAACAAAAAAGAGAAATATTAATCTGAGACAAAGAGACTAATACTTGTAAATTTTTATGGTAATAACTAAAACCATAAAATCTTGAGTAAATATTCAATTGAATTTATTTTGACACCGAATTTATTTTGAGACCGAATAGATGAAAATATACTACTCCTACAAATTACTGCAATAAATAAGTCAAGTTGAGTTGATGGCAATAATGGCCGCCAAGTTGGTTGCACTTATTCATGTACATGTAGACAGAATAATTGTAAGCCGTACGTTGCAACCTACGTACATTGTACTCTGTGTCGAGGAAGCGGAAGCATGTGCCCGCATGTGAAAAACGAGTCTACACCTTTTGTATTCCTTTCCGCTAACCGGGTATTACTACATACTCCCTCCAGACTTAATTATAAGCAAAATTAATCGATTTCACACATATTAAAAAATTAGTTAAAGTAGTTAAATTATCTTGATTTTACAAAAAAGAATAGCAAAAATGACTAGAATAACCTTAATTAATGAAGTGCATTATTCTAACACATTAATGAATTTGTCTTGAAAAGTGAATGAATTATTAGGGGTATATTTTGGAACAAAAGTATTAAATAGCCTTGAAATCCCTTAGAGTTGCTTATATTTAGGTAAAAAAAACCCACTTTTGTTGCTTATAATTGAGTCCGGAGGGAGTACAAGGCATGGAATTTACAAGGCATGTGCAAATGACCAAAATACCCTCATATATAATCTAAAAAAAAAAAACCTATCCCTCCCCCATTTCAAACACGGTTCTTCTCTCTCTCTCTCAACGACACAGGCGAAAAAACTCTCTCTCTCTCTCAACGGCGGAAAATCAACCGACGACCACAACACCAACCGGAAATGAAGACAAACCTCCCTATCACCGGTGGAAAGTCCGGAGCCGCCTCTTCTACCGCCGCTCCAAAAGTAATCCTAATTTCTAAACCTAAATTTCAATTTGAAAACCCAACTATAATTTCTAAACCTAAATTATATAATGCTTAAATGTTGTGGAAACCTATCCAAAATGGTTCTAATTGTGATTTGGTAACACAAATTGGGGATTTTTGTTTGAATTGGTTACGAATTTGTGGGCGTCAAATCTGCACATGTCGGGGTGTGTTTCGTATGAACACACACGAGATGCTTGACCACATATCGTGTATTAGCGCACGAAATGCAAACTGATGAATCAGTTTACATTTCGTGTGGCAATACCCGAAATGTTGGTGAGCATTTCGTGTTTATGTACACGAGAAAACTTCCAGATTTCGTATATTAAAACACGAAATGTAAACTGATTCATCAGTTTGCATTTCGTGTGCCAATACACGATATGTTGTCAGGTATCTCGTGTGTTTAAACACGAAATGATCACCAATATTTCGGGTATAGCCACACGAAATGTATACTGATTCTTGAAAAACAAGAACTGTTGCTTATTTATTGTATCTTATTTAATTTTTTGTAGGGACGTAAACCTGCGACTGCCTCTAATAGAAAGAGGAAGGCCGAGGAGGCGGATGCTATTAGAGAAGCTGCACGTACCAAAAAGAAGCACGACAAGAATGTCGTGATTGAGCAGGTTGTGGATGATGAGACAGATAGTGAGGAGGGTACAGATTTTAGGACGGGCTCAGAGGGGTCGGATGAGGATTCATCTTCTGGTACTCGTTCCCGAGGTGAATCTGTGCATGAGGAACAGGATTCTGGTGATGAGGAGGAGGAGGAGGTGGTGGAGGAGAGTTTATCTGTGAGGCCTCGCAAGAGGCGGGAGACACGGGCCAGAAAGGGGAAAGGGGCTAAGGATGAACAGTGGGAGCTTAAGAGTAATCCCGGTGGCGGCCCGGAGGTGGTTGAGTTGTTGTACGGGTTTGGTCATCACCGAGCCCGTAAGATCTGGGAGAACGCCACTTGTGAGCCGGTGTTGAAGCGGCAAACCAGGCAGCAGATTCTAGATAAGTAAGTATATGATTTGTTTATTAAATAGTTTTATTATTTGTTGTTAGTGTTTAAACCTCCTCTATTCCAGAAAAACAGTCCCATTTTGACTTTTTGTTTAAAAAAAAAATAAAAAAAAATAAAATGGGAATGTTTTTCTAAACAGAGGGAGTATTAATTTTAATGTTTTGTTTCGAATCAACAGGTTCTCGCCTGCTTCTTTACCGGAGGATGATAGAGCTTAGTGGGCTCGTGTTGAGCGTACGGGCCTCCATTGCCTACATGATGTTACCATTCGCCGGCCTAGCATGGCGCTCCTAACGGCGTTTGTGGAACGGTGGTCTCCCGAGACCAATACCTTCCACATGCCGTGGGGGGATATGACAATCACTATGCATGACGTCACTCATATCCTAGGTATATTCTTGTTTGTTGTATATTTTTTTATCAATTTCATAAATTTTATCAATTTTATTAATTATTTCATTTTCAATTTATAGGTATCAGCTATTCAGGTGGCCCTGTTACGAAGGTGGTTCCAGAGCCTAACGTAGCCGGTATCAGGGCACGCCTTAATGCCTGTCGGAAGGGCACGATGTACTCTTTAGATGGCCTCCGCCGTTGCTTTGAGACCCCTTCCGACATGACCAACGACGAGCGTGCTTCCACGTACATCATGTTCCTCCTGGGCTCCACGCTGTTCGTGGACAAGACCCAGGATAAGATGCCCTCAGACTACCTTTCATTGTACGTGGATATTGATAGAGTAAGGGATCTCTCCTGGGGGACAGCTGCGTTGGTATACCTATACCCGGAGTTGGGGAAGGCGTCTAGATATGGATGCAAGCAGATTGGTGGTTGTTTGAGTCTTTTAGAGGTAATATTTAAAAATCATTTAATAATTACAACATATATTTATTGTTATAACATTGTTTACTTATTTATTTCATACATTTGCAGGCCTGGATATACGAGTACTTTCCGGTTTTCCGGAGAGATATTGACCCCTCATGGAGGGAGGGCCAGCCGAGAGCTCGTAGATGGGTACGTACTGATACGGCCGGAAGGGAAATGCCCCATCTATTGAAGTTCCGGTACACCCTGGATACGATGACGGTTGATAGGGTGAGTTAGTTATATTTAAAGTTTTACAAATTGTTATACTTGTTATTTCTGTTGACGTTGTCTAACAAATTCATTTTTAGGTTTGTTGGACTCCCTACGGTACCACCCAGAGGCGCTTTTTCCGGTCTCATACTTCCGTGGGGTTATACGCTTCAAGGATATCACTGAAGCGTATATGCCTGATCGTGTTACCCGGCAGTTTGGGATCCAGCAGAAAATCCCCAGAGACCCCTTGGCTTGCGGCCGTGATTGTTCGTTGATGGCTGGTCAAAAGGGGTACAAGAAGTCGTATGGAGCGCGTGATGATATATGGGATGATTGGTTAGAGGACATCTTGGGGGTTTTCGATCCAGAGCGTCGATGGGGGCCGTCCGTGAGCGCATCTGATCCTGTTATTTCTCAGTATATGCAGTGGTTTCTGGCTAGGACTCATGTTCGGATTACTAATCCGAATCATGATGTCCTAGTTAACGTTCCACCTCCGCCTAGGGTTGTAGAGGCACGAGATATATTACTTCCGATGCTCACGGATGACAGGATACCCGCGGATGTCATAGATCAGATTAGACGGGCGCACGAGCTATTAGGAGGTCCCTTTTAGGTATTATTTCCATTTTTATTATCACATTTTCATTTTTTAGGGATTTGATTCTTTATTGTTTCAGTTATGGGACGAAGGTTGTCAATTAATGATTTGTAACCTTTAATTTCAGGTTGGAGAGAGTATGCCCCAGGTTGGAGACGCGTGATGATTTGGTAGTTTATGATTTGGTAGTTTATGCTTTGGGATATGTTAATTTTGGGATACATTGATTCAGTTTGTGATTACATACATTTGGTAGTTTATGTTATGGTTTGTAAATTTTAGGATATGTTTGTAAATTTTGGTTACAAAACAAGTTTATGTTTTGGGATTTGTTAATGAATGATTTGTGATTCTGGTTTGATGTATTGGGATCCGTTTGTTTCAGTTTGTGTTTCAGTTTGTTTGTTTCAGTTTCTGTTTTTTTTTCCAGTAAAGATACCATCTCGTGTGCTTATACACGAGATGGTATAAAGCATCTCGTATAAATACATACGACATGTTTTCATTCATGTCGTATGAACCCATATGACATGTAGTCATTCTTGTCGTATGAACACACACGAGATCCATTGTTTCTAGGTAATTAGTGTATTTCGTGTGAAAAAACACGATTTGTTGTGGTTAACTCGTGTAAAGTTCATACGACCTGAACACATATAACTCGTGTATATCCACACGAGATACAAATAACCCAGAAAAAAAAATAGAATTACATACATCATTTAATACCAAAAATTCAAAGGCCAAAACAAGAATTTCAATACTACATCAAGCGATCCAAAAATAATAGTACCAATACACTATACACATAAACTATGGCCTATTTCCTGCAATTCGTGCTTCGTTCGCCATAATTGAGAGTCGGTTGAATGTTTCTATCCGAGTTCTGTATGGCATGATCAGGTTACTTGCGCTTGGATCACGTCGATCCTCCCAATATAGTGCTACTGATGGTATCGGGTAATCACTATCGGACATGTGCAGCTGCAAAAGTAATTAAATAGTCAAATATAACAAATTTAAAAAAGATATTTAAATATAACGAATGTAAATTAGTTAAATATAACGAATTGAAGTATCATACCAATATAAAATGGTTTCCCACATGTCCCAACACAAGTGTGTCTGTGGGTGGTCCTGTTCCTTGTGGTACAGTCACTGGTAGGCATGTGAAGCCAGCGGTTTGCGAGTACGAGACAAACACCACATTATACACTGTGGCAATGATGTGCCCTATCTCTGGGAGTATCAACTAATAATATTCCGAACAAGGTGAGGCATAGTGAGCAATGCGACTATAGATCTCGTCCATATCTCTCCAAGGCATAACTCTCTCATAAAGCTCGCGGCGATGAAGCAGCTCCTTGGCACAATCTGAGCGCACTCTTTGCCACATCTCCTCAGTTCCGTATATTTGCGCTGCTACTGCTCTATATCCACAATTTCCATCACCCATCACATCTGTGAAGCCATCAATAAATGGGAAAATGATAGGTGTAATCAACATCCTATACCCAAAAGTATATAAATCAGCTAGTGGTGGAAGAGATGTAGGAGTATTAGGGCTAGATGGTGTAGTGTTTGAAGCTGATTTCGGATTGGGTGACTCCCGCGACATCAAACCTGATTGGGTTGATGCAATAAATGAAGATCTAGACCTGTTGCTAGTGGAGGGTAGTGTAGTGGGGACTCCAAAATGTCTGTCGGTACGCTCCCAATCTGACAGTACTCTACAACTGGTGGTCCGGGGTTTATTTGCCTTTGAAATATGATCCGTCTCAGAAGCATCTCCGGTTTGTGGATGTAGCCCTTCATTTATCGTTTGGAATAACCTTCTCTTTACCGGTGCAGGTGCGTTCTACAGTTCATTCAACACAGCTTCAAAATCAGGCCCAATTGGACAGTATTCTAGTTCAATGTCCAACTTCTTCCAGAAAGCATGAATCGAGGACAACTCTATCCGGCCCCCAGACTTTTGTATGCATGCAATCTCGTGACTACATTGAAGTCCATGTGTTCGCCTCAAGTAACACCCACAATCTGAAGCATCCATGACATTACCCCCACAACGACTCCGCTCTTCTTTGATGATGTCTAAGGCTGCCTTTGACACTCGCCCCAATATGTCATGATACAGATCACATGTCTTCATATCATTTGGAATTATGCTCTTTGATTGCTCCATACTAGCGATAATCTCATGAGCCTTTTTGAACAATGTGTCAAAAGTAGAAGAAGCACTCCCCAAGGCCTTCTTCAACCTGTTATGCTCACTCTCAGCCCTGTTCGTGGTGTGGGTTCCGAAGTGTAGTAACTGATCTGTGTGCATGGACAAAATACTCGTAGAGTATGGACCAATCCATGTCTCCCGGAGGTAGGTCAATAAATCAGGATAAGAGCTGTAATGATCGCAAAACAATTGCCAACGGGTGTCCCACTCTTCGCGAGTAGCAGCTGATATTGCATAATTGAATCTCCTCATGAATGATAGTGCGAACTCCGTGCTACTAGTTCTACCCAACGCCCTCATTCTAACATTGACTTCGATATGCCTTCGACACAAATGGTGTGCGGTCTCGAGAAATACCATTTGGACAGCATTAATGAAAGCCAAGTCACAATCAGTTAAGAAAACTGTTGGCATATGGGGAGTATGAAAAAGACTTTGCAAATTCTTGAGTGCCCACGTGTAATTCTCAGTCTTCTCATTTTGGAGGAACGCATATGCAATTGTGAAATTCTTCCCCGTTGAAGTAAATCCTATAATCTCAAGGAATGACATTCCATAGCAGTTGATGTTGTAAGTGCAGTCACCTTGTACTACATATGGAAAACAGTTAAGCATATCCGATGCTCGTGGGTGAGAGAAGAATATGTCACCGATCATGTCACTCTCATCGGCTTTCCTCATGAAGACGATATATTGCTTATCCTCAAGTAATTTTATGAATTGTTGAAGAGAGGATCTCCCTTGTCGTTCTTGTGACTTGCATTTTGTGAGGGAATTGTGGACGTGTTTCGGAGTACTCACGTTCTTCTCATCCTTCCTCTTTAACATTGTTAGAATGTTATTTGGACGCACCGAAGACTGACTTGCGCTACACACCTCCTCATATTCAGAACTTGTCAATTTACCCAACGGATGACCTTCGGGATACGTTGGAAAGTCATGATTGTGAGAACCATTCTTCACAACGTAACCCCATAACCCATCACCCCTTTCTTTGGCCCGGATTTCAAAATTACACCTAATCTTCTTCGTGCTAGTCAACCTCACATCCTTAGTTTTTTCGGACCTGTACTTGCCACCAAAATGGCATACAATCTTCGCGTAGCCTAGGATCTTGCCACTTATCTTCCTCGAATCTCCTATAGAAAGGGTTATATTTCAACATTGGATTTTTATTGTGATTTTGATCAAAACACCAAATATAACTTTAAAAACTTACTTCATTGCAGCTTGGATTTTGATTTTGATGTGGAGAATTTGGTGGCAAACCTTCTTCTTCAAAAATATATTCCACAAGATCAAGATCAATGTGATCATAAAGACTTGGAGAATGTTGTGGAGAATCCATAATATGGTGTTAGATGATTTGAGACTTAATGAAAATAATGGGTATAAATTTATGGGTGTTAAGACTTGGAGAATGGGGTATTGTGGAGTATATCAATGCTGCATGGGTGTACAGCAATGGTGTTTCTCTGTAGGGTTAAGTGGTCTGCGTGTTATCGTGTTTTATGTAAGTGTTCAGGGTGTATCTCGTGTGTTTATACACGAGATACTATGAAACATGTCGTGTAAAGTCACACGATATAGTCTTTTTTTCTGCTAATTATATCGTATGAACAATACACGAGATATAACGTTTAATTTCGTACGTTGTTAATACGAAATGTCTTCATACATGTCGTGTATTACCACACGACACACCTTATCATAAAAAAAAAATTTATAAATAAATGTGGTAGGTTATATGATATTGTATGATGTTGGTTCAATCTTATATATAATCATTGTTTGTTTTCCAACTTATTATAACAAGAAACATATAATCTTTTTTAACAAATATGATAATTTCAAATATATAATCTTGAGTAGTTGGTATTCCTCTAATGTACAACTTATCATTAACCTCGTTTGGTAAATCATCGAAACAACTTAACTCGTTATATAACATGTTTAATTAACTCATTATATATAATCTTGATTAGAAATATAACACCATAATTCATTAATTTAACATAGTATATGCACATCATAACATCGTTTGTTAGTTGATAAATAAAGTGGTATCACTTTAACCTAATGAATGTGATAGGTTATATATGATATTGTATTATGCATTATAACATGTTTAATTACCTCTTTAAATATAATCTTGATTATAAACATAACACCACAATCATTTGTTAGGTGATTATAAATAAAGTGGTATCACTTAAATGTGACAGGTTATATGATGTTGTATGATCCAATATGACGTTTGTTACTTGTCATGTCTAAGTGTATAAATTTTGCTCAATTAACAACACAATTCAATAATCTAACATAGCATATGCATATCATTAACATCATGTTGCAAATCATCGAAGAACAACTTCATTTGGACATGTCGTGTGAATATACACGAGCATAGGGCAATATATCGTATGAATTAATACGACATGTGTGACACAACATGTCTTATAAACTATACACGACATGTTCATATTCATGTCGTGTATGGTTGTACGACATATTATAGTATAACTCGTATAAATGAACACGACTGAACATTTTATACAATTGGTATATCTCGTGTGTTTGTACACGACACAAAGCCTTCAAGTCGTCCTTTTGCACACGACACGCGAAGGGTAGTTTTGCCATTATTGGTGCCTTGTATGTAATATGCCTTGTATATAGAATTTACCCCGCTAACCCAATTAACCATTTAATTTGAAATACTTGTTTTTTTTTAAACGAAAAGAACCATAATATTAAGACAAATTCTCCCGTGAGACCGTCTCACGGCTGTGAGACGGATCCTCCATGGGTCAAAACCCGGCGATCCATGAATGCTCCAGCACCCCACCCGCCCAGCAAGCCCTTCCTCCACTCAGCACGCGACACGTGTCACACACTTTTAAAAAAAAACTCCCATATTTTAAAAATGCTATATCTTGAGATTTTGAAGTCAAAAAATATATTTAAAAATACCGTTGTGTTCGTCTCGACGAGACGAACAAAACTATATAGGTAATGATATATTTTGATTTTTTTTTAAAAAAACATAATTTTTAACACACAAAAAAAATTGGGCTGCTCGTCTCCTGAGAAGTAACACGTTTTTATGAAGAAAGTAACAGTTTGGTCTTAAAAAAGTAACACTTTATTGTATGCTATAACAGCAGTTTTGAAAAATAATATAATAGTTTTTGTGGTTAGGAAAAGTAATCATTGAATGTAACACAGTGCATATATGATTGTAACATGTTATATAGATGAATGTAACAGTTTATAGGTTAAATGTTACATTTTTTTTAAAAAAAAAGTAAAAAATCATGTATATAATCGGTTTTGCATTTCAATTTTAATGTAAACCCCTAGAAAAGTGTTACAATTGAGAAAAAAAAAAGGTTACATTCATTATTATAAAATGTTAAATTAGTTTTAGGTGTTAATCTTATGTTATCTTTCATTTATTTCAGCAAAATTGTGGTAAATTTATGAAGAGAAAAAAGTGTTACATATGAGAAAAAAGTGTTACATTTCCTTAATAAAAAGTGTTACTTTTGTTGGCAGAAAGAAATGGCTGGAAAAAAAAAACGAAAACAAATAAATAGAATTTGGTGGGAACGGTCGCACGCCATGCGACCGTCGCACCCTAGTCCACCCCTAATATAAATACCAATAACAAACGTTTAGAAGTCCACTATCCACAAACGTTGGAAGTTTGACCCTAACGGTGGGCTCGCAATCATAAACGATGCCCTAGAAAAGAAATTATCCAATATATTGGCAATTTGACTTATCTATCAACTGCAAAGAAAAAAGAATTATCCTAATAAGCACATCCTTGCAATACATAATCTTAACAAAATCTGATGTTGGAAGTTGACTTCCTTTGCAACGTTGCATTGCCCTCTTCTACTCATCGAAGTCAAATTTTGTCTTCCCGGTAATAATAAAAGCAATAAATGTAACGCCCCGAGTTCTGGGGTCCTATTTGGTACCTCGAACCAGGCGCATTATCCTTGCTAAAAATCAACCCCGATACCGAAGCCTGCATAAATATATACTAAATTCACTTAATCGACTAATGGTCATAATATTAAACAACATATGAGAGTTATACATACAACTCTACTCCACAAATATAATACAATACGACCCAAAATACAGAGTTTAAGCAACTCGCTACAACCAACGTCCTCATAACAAAAATATATACATGCTCCGTAGAGCAACTACCCCAAAGTAGATAACCTGCTCGATAGATCTCAGCCACATGCGATCTCACAACGTACTATTACTTGCTTCCTGGGGGGGGGTTAAGGAAAACAATTTGAAATGAAAGGGGTGAGAATAAATCTCAACAAGTTACTAATGCAACTACATGGCATGGCAATATGCATAACAACATAAAAGATAATAAACAAGTAGCACATAGTCACGCAACGGGATTAAACACATTTCAAAGGATACTGAGTCAAGGTTTTCCATAAGGATATAATCTCTGAAGCTTCAATAAACCGCATCAAACCGCGT
Source organism: Campanula takesimana (assembly GCA_026119855.1). Classification (NCBI taxonomy): domain Eukaryota; kingdom Viridiplantae; phylum Streptophyta; class Magnoliopsida; order Asterales; family Campanulaceae; genus Campanula; species Campanula takesimana. The sequence goes on along the minus strand of JAOWBW010000807.1, from coordinate 124,268 downwards.
TAACAAACATCTTCAATAAATGATGCAGGGGTTCCGGAACCAAACAAATTAATCAACAACGGGGGGATTACGACACAAAGTCGTAACCCAAAACAAGGCTACAATTCCACAATGGGAAAAGCCGACCCAACTATGGCCAACTAGTGGGTAACAGAGACCAGTGAGACATTATAATGAACTTGACTCGTGTGCCATTATAATCCCTAACACTGCCCGACACAATATACCAGCTGGAGTTTCTAAACTATTGCACAAACGGTATATAATTCCAAAAGAGGGAATCATGCTAAATATATCATAAAGATGATAAAATTTCTCATGAAGAGTTCAACAACATTGTGCAATAAATAATCAAACAAAAGGATTTCAAAGTAGGAAATCCCACAAATACATCATAGGGATGAAACAACATCAAAATGAACCTAAAAGGTTACACAATCTCAACTTGATCACAAACGGACCATTCCAATACTTTCGTGCCCTAAAACACCTATCGGAGTGCCATAAGGTAAAACCCGAAGCCTAGCCACGCATTGAATCTAATCAAGTCGAACAGAACCATTTTATATTTCTAGATAATTATACATCCAATGAAACCATTGCATAGTATTCGAAAATAACTTTCCAACGATAGTTTACACGCCTAAAACGGAGTCCGGACGAAGAAGTTATGGCCTCCGGAAGATTGAACGTAAAACGGACAAATTGCAAAAGAAGAGAGTGCGCGCGCCCCCTCCCAACAGGGTGCGCGCGCCCCCTTTGATCAGAAGGAAGAGAGACAAAAGGGGATATAAGGGTGCGCACGCCCCCTCCCAAAAGGTGCGCGCGCCCCCTTGCGCGATTCAGCCATTTTTGCAGATTTCCTGGGTTTGTGAATGAGGGTACTTACATCCTAAGCCTAAGGTACAAACATTACTAGCATTACAAAGAACCCAGCAATACAAAGATGATTTCCACAACATTTCTCCTTACCAAGCAACACAATACCACCAAGTAGTTATCAACCCATCACAAACAACATGCAACCACTAAGAATAACTCCAAATTAATGCATGAACAATCCTAAAGGGAAAAAGGGGTAGTAACTTACCTCTTCCAAGCTAGATGTTGAAGAAGATGAATCTTTGCTTGGCTACTCTTGGTCTACTCTTCACAAGGAACAACTAGATGCAATTATTTCTTGGATTGGAGGATGAATTGAAGGGAATGGTAGAGGAACTTCTTCTTCCTCTTCCAAATTGAAGGTTGATGAAATAAAGAATGAATTGGGTAGATAAGATCTCCACAACACAAGGAACACTTTGATGAAGTCAATTTGAGAAATGGTGAAGAATTGAGTTGTGAATTTGAAGGTCAAAGGTGGAGTCTCTCTCTCTCTCAAGCTCACCAAGAAGAACAAGAAAAAGAGGAAAGTGAAGTTAGGCAAGAAAAATGAGGGATTTTCCATTATCTCCAACTAAATTCACCCAAGTCCCTCAAAAATGCCTAAGAACATCTAAACCCTTGCACTCTAATTTACACTAAAGCTCCCCTTAAGTTCTAGCTCATTCAAAGGACATTCTAATGATGCTAGACACATTTCTAAATGAGCTAACTAGCACATATGTATCAAATAAATAATGAGATGCAAGAAAATATAATGCACACAATTACAAATTTATGACTAAAATAGGGCCCGGATTTGGGGTCGTGACAGTCACTCCCCCTTAAGAAAATTTCGTCCCGAAATTTAGGTGAACTTACCCGAAAGACCAAATAACCAAGGATGTTTCCGCTCCATCTCCTCCCGAAGTTTCCAAGTTGATTCCTCCATGCTATGTTTCCTCCACACTACTCGAACAAGTGGGATATTCTATTTCTCTCTTTTGAACTTTGGTGCCAATCACCCTATACAACCAGGAATCCTAATTCTTTCCGTTAAACCATTTTGAGAAATACTAAGATGATTCCTTTCAAACATAAAATCCCTCACTCATACTCAAGATCTCTATTTTACGAACCCGAAGTCCGGATATGTCACCAATTTACACATTCTAATCCACTATAAAGTAATCTTAAATAATATCTACAACATGATAATTTCTATACATGACCTTCTGCAATTACTATCTCAACTACTAACTAAAATCCATACCCAGAATCAAGGAATCCAAATTGTTCCTAAAACCGAATTTTCGAGACATCACAAACTTGTCTCATTCACAACCTTAATTGCACTGTAAAGATACTTCCACTAGTAAGCTGTACACTTAGTCTTGCTTCCCAAAATCTAAAACAATAACATTACTTAAACGTAAACCATGACAAGCTAAATCATCTCCTTAAACTGTGAAAAGCTAAAGAAATTCTTCTTCCCAAAAATTTTCATCGAAGTGACTATCTCCAAGGATTTCAAGTATAGTGTCTTTTCTTTAGTTAACACCTTAAACCAATGGTACAGTGTAAGCCCAAAATTCCAATACAAAATGTCCACTTAAATCCATCCATATTATTATAATATCATTGCACTATTCCAACCTTTGAAACCAAAACAATTCCATATACTCTATTAATCCATTAAAGAAATAAAACAATCTAAATTTTACCTTCAAAAGATTTCATCTAAATTCCAATTTAGGTTAGAAACCCTTGCTTAAATACCCAAAAGAAATTAACAATTTCTAAATCTCCAATGGCAGCCAACTTAGTCGTTGACATTTATATTTACTATCACAATAGTACCTTTGCCCAGTAGTATTACTAACATAATGATCCAATTAGCAAGCATCATATATCAAATGACCCAAAACAAAACATAGTATCCCTTAATTAGCCCAAATATATATATCCAACTTTATTTACTAATCCTCAACCCAAGTAAGAAACTCCAAAAGAAAAGAATTGCATATAATAGAAGTCAAACGAAATTTAACTAATTAATTCCCTTAAATGTGGACTGATCAAAACTAACTAAAACCCAAGAATGCCCTTAATATCTTTCGGGTTATTACATTTTAACCCTTTAAAATATGCTTAGTCTGCTAAACTTAACGCGTCTACAATCTTAAATGATTATTACTTCCCAATATACTCATATTGTTATAACCCAACTCCATTTATGTACTAAAATGATCACATAATAATAACTAGCACAAAACAAAATCTCTCTGTCCAATAAATTTCATTCTCTAGAATCCAAAAGTATTAATTGTTACTCTCTTTCTCAATTTAATAAATTTAATCCTTCAAGATAAAACTTACTTATCAAATAACTAGAGTTCTACGATGCATCTGGTGCTCACTCCATAACAATTACTTAAGGATAAGCCATTTAACCAATTATCAATAACTACTATCGACTTAAACCAATACTTCGAATATAAAATAATTATTCCATCAAAATTTCAAAACAGACCCTTTTCATTTAATGAGATAACTCATCTTGAGTCAAAACCCTTAGTCATAAACCTATGAACCAATAAATTCTGCCAATGGTACATAAGAGGAATTTCAAATCGGTTAAATGAGGCTCTCTAACCTAAACCAAAGATTTCAATCGCCACAAACCATAGCTTGAACTCGAAACGCCTTAAAACTCAATGCTAGCTTCCAATGTAACATATCCTAAATGCTTAATATTACCCAATCAATTTTTATATTTCTTCATGTCAAACAAAACTGATGCACTCCACGAAGATATCCTAAACGTGATAAATTTCTCATCAAGTAATTTCTCAAGTTGATTTTTTTTTAATTCTCTTAACTCGACCGATGACGTACGGATATTGATCTAGATACCAACATTGTAGCATTGCACCATAACTCCTCAATTTAACCTAAGTTTCTCCTCAGGTACTATATACTATTCAGTAGAAAATATATATCTAAGATCTCAAAAGGATGAATATGTCCTCCAGTTTTGGTGTAGACATCCCAATACTAATCACGTAAACTAAACACTCAACACTAACTTGTGATAACAATTTTCAGACTTCCAATGCAGAACATAAATTTTATATATAGATCTATTATGCTCCTATACAAGATCAAGCATACTGACATAAGAATATGCACCACCCATTGTGGTGAGCAGAAAATACATAACACATAGAAACCCGACCATACTACATATCAAATCAAAGTCCCGTATAGGTAATATGACTACATTAACGCATAACTTCTAGGGTGTTTACCGCCCACAACTCTATATCGAGTTTCTTATAACTACCTTTAGCAATCCCGCAGTCTCTAGTAGTGAATATACCTCCACGAAGACCAAAGAATAAAGGAAAACATGCTTATATAGCACGACACAACAAAATAGACATGCTTAAGTCTTTAAAGACTCGCACTCTCTATTCTTAAACCATCTAACCCCAATTGGACTAACCCTAACAACACTAGTACCATGCCTAGTCGAACAACAAATAAAGAAACACTCGACGTCAATATCACACTCATAATTTAACCTACTAAAGCCAAAAACCCACTCCAGGCTTATAGACAGTACATGAAATTATAATTATGGGCATACCACAAGTACTCACATCCCATAAATCGAATATCAATCAATCATACTATACAACTCGGTGCACTACTTATGTCCAAGTCTAGTGGTCAAACCATATCCTACATTCTTAATCTCAATGGTTCTAGCTCAAAAGAACTAAAATCGAGTCGCCAACAGTTCGTCAAAACCAGAGCTCTACCCAGAAACTCCATAATTGAGCTCGTACAACTCCCAGTTACAATTATTGTACTGCTTAATACTTTCTCTACTATCATTCCCCTTAACATCATTCCATATTCATATGTAAATTCCACTATTTCAGTAACCTGTCACCGTCTCTTGTCCCATCCCGAGAACGACCAACCCGAAATATTTCTTACTCTAAAGGCCCAAATAATCATCATTCTTCTTGCAATCCCCACTTGCCCAATACAACCATTTCCTATAAATGTCCCATAAATTAAATAATCACTACAAAATCTAAAATCTAAAAAAAAAAAATCTCCTTAGAAGGAACTCATCCTCGAATTCTATCTTAACTCCATCTCACAAATCCGTTAGGATTATTTTCCACAAATTCTCAACACCAAATGCAACTAGTTGTCCTCAAAGAAAGCTTAGTTTTCCTAATCGCTCAAAATATGAGTATCCAACCTATTCAATATCAGCGTTCCTATCCCTTTCCAGATCTAAAACCATAGCTCTGATACCAACTGTAACGCCCCGAGTTCTGGGGTCCTATTTGGTACCTCGAACCAGGCGCGTTATCCTTGCTAAAAATCAACCCCGATACCGAAGCCTGCATAAATATATACTAAATTCACTTAATCGACTAATGGTCATAATATTAAACAACCTATGAGAGTTATACATACAACTCTACTCCACAAATATAATACAATACGACCCAAAATACAGTGTTTAAGCAATTCGCTACAACCAACGTCCTCATAACAAAAATATATACATGCTCCGTAGAGCAACTACCCCAAAGTAGATAACCTGCTCGATAGATCTTAGCCACATGCGATCTCACAACGTACTATCACTTGCTTCCTGGGGGTTAAGGAAAACAATTTGAAATGAAAGGGGTGAGAATAAATCTCAGCAAGTTACTAATGCAACTACATGGCATGGCAATATGCATAACAACATAAAAGATAATAAACAAGTAGCACATAGTCACGCAGCGTGATTAAACACATTTCAAAGGATACTGAGTCAAGGTTTTCCATAAGGATATAATCTCTGAAGCTTCAATAAACCGCATCAAACCGCGTTAACAAACATCTTCAATAAATGATGCAGGGGTTCCGGAACCAAACAAATTAATCAACAACGGGGGGAATACGACACAAAGTCGTAACCCAAAACAAGGCTACAATTCCACAATGGGAAAAGACCGACCCAACTATGGCCAACTAGTGGGTAACAGAGACCAGTGAGACATTATAATGAACTTGACTCGTGTGCCATTATAATCCCTAACACTGCCCGACACAACATACCAGCTAGAGTTTTCTAAACTATTGCATAAACGGTACATAATTCCAAAAGAGGGAATCATGCCAAATATAACATAAAGATGATAAAATTTCTCATGAAGAGTTCAACAACATTGTGCAATAAATAATCAAACAAAAGGATTTCAAAGTAGGAAATCCCACAAATACATCATAGGGATGAAACAACATCAAAATGAACCTAAATGGTTACACAATCTCAACTTGATCACAAACGGACCATTCCAATACTTTTGTGCCCTAAAACACCTATCGGAGTGCCATAAGGTAAAACCCGAAGCCTAGCCACGCATTAAATCTAATCAAGTCGAACAGAACCATTTTATATTTCTAGATAATTATACATCCAACGAAACCATTGCATAGTATTCGAAAAGAGCTTTCCAACGATAGTTTACACGCCTAAAACGGAGTCCGGACGAAGAAGTTATGGCCTCCGGAAGATTGAACGTAAAACGGACAAAATGCAAAAGAAGAGAGTGCGCGCGACCCCTCCCAAAAGGATGCGCGCGCCCCCTTTGATCATAAGGTAGAGTGCCAAAAGGGGATATAAGGGTGCGCACGCCCCCTCCCAAAAGGTGGGCGTGCCCCCTTGCGCGATTCAGCCATTTTTGCAGATTTTCTGGGTTTGTGAATGAGGGTACTTACATCCTAAGTCTAAGGTACAAACATTACTAGCATTACAAAGAACCCAGCACTACAAAGATGATTTCCACAACATTTCTCCTTACCAAGCAACACAATACCACCAAGTAGTTATCAACCCATCACAAACAACATGCAACCACTAAGAATAACTCCAAATTAATGCATGAACAATCCTAAAGTGAAAAAGGGGTAGTAACTTACCTCTTCCAAGCTAGATGTTGAAGAAGATGAATCTTTGATTGGCTACTCTTGGTCTACTCTTCACAAGGAACAACTAGATGCAATTATTTCTTGGATTGGAGGATGAATTGAAGGGAATGGTGGACGAACTTCTTCTTCCTATTCCAAATTGAAGGTTGATGAAATAAAGAATGAATTGGGTAGATAAGATCTCCACAACACAAGGAACACTTTGATGAAGTCAATTTGAGAAATGGTGAAGAATTGAGTTGTGAATTTGAAGGTCAAAGGTGGAGTCTTTCTCTCTCTCTCTCTCAAGCTCACCAAAAAGAACAAGAAAAAGAGGAAAGTGAAGTTAGGCAAGAAAAATGAGCTGGGATTTTCCATTATCCCCAACGAAATTCACCCAAGTCCCTCAAAAATGCCTAAGAACATCTAAACCCTTGCACTCTAATTTACACTAAAGCTCCCCTTAAGTTCTAGCTCATTCAAAGGACATTCTAATGATGCTAGACACATTTCTAAATAAACTAACTAGCACATATGTATCAAATAAATAATGAGATGCAAGAAAATATAATGCACACAATTACAAATTTATGGCTAAAATAGGGCCCGGATTTGGGGTCGTGACAATAAAAATAATACACAAAGCTCTTAACAAAGGAGGAAAATCACAAGTCCTCAATAAAAGAGGAAAATCACAGGCTCCCACATATGGAGAGAAAAGCAACATCAGAATACCATACTAAGCATAATTTAAAACCTAAATTTAGAAAATAAAGATAGATATAAAAACTAAAACACCAATTTCACATTTATCAATTGCAGAACAACAATTAATAAATGTGAAATCGGGCTAAACTATTCAATAAAGAAAAAGCAAGAAGAAAAATGAAGATTGATTGTGGAAAAAAGCTATGGAAGGAGAGGAAGAAAATGAAAGTGTTTGTCAAAGAAAGAAGACGGCAGTTTGTGAGAGAGATTTGTGTTAGGGCGTGTGTGTGTTTTTTGAAAGCAGTTTGCTTAAAAAATTAAGTTTGTTTACTAAGTAAAATTTAAATCACTTAAATTGTTAAAATTATTTTAAAATAGGTTATTAATCTTAAGCTAGTAAAGCAACTTTTAACAAAACTAGTTAGTGACCCGTCGATACTCGACGGAGCATACTAAATCAACTATCAAATTTAACTCAGTAAATCTATATTACATGTCCAAAAAATTACCTGAATCAATTAATCAACTGCAAAAAAGTCTCAAATATTTTTCAGTGCTCATTAATCTAAATTTAATTCACTCTAAATAGAAAAATTATTTTATGTTGTGTGCCTGCATTGTTGTTTTTTTGTTCAAAGAACTTTTGTTTCAATTCACTCTAAATAGAAAAATTATTTTATGTTGTGTGCCTGCATTGTTGTTTTTTTGTTCAAAGAACTTTTGTTTCAATAGACAAAAATGTGAGAAAAGTCCGTCTTTTGAAAAAAAAAAAAACGCAATAAATATTTGACTTCATTAAAAAGTGATGTAAGTAAATGTTTATAATTGTAGAAATCAAAGAGAGGATAACTTAAATTCTATAAATTCATGATCAAAATTCATTTAAGCTAAGAAAATATATATATATATAGTAAGAAAAGACCGTCTTTTGAAAAAAAAAAATGAGAATTTGAAATGCTACAACAGGAATACCCATGTCTCTAACTGAAACCAAGGATTACAAATTTTGTAAAACATTCAATCTAAGCAAATAAAAAAATAAGATATACTCCCTCCGTCCCACCTCACTTGACACTCAAGAGGTGGGCACAATAACTAAGGAAAAAGAATAAAATAAAGAAAATGTGTGGTAGAAAATGAAGAGAGAGAATTAGTGGAGTAAATAGTAGTGTTGATTGAATAAATTGAGTGGTGGAAAATAAAGAGAGTGTTGGGTATGCCCACATATATCTCAGTTTTAATGTAATACGATTTATTAGATTTGATTGATCCATCACCTAAGTTTTATTTCATGGACTTTAGACCCACATGTAAGAAGTATTTATACTTCATTTTTTTTAGGTTGTCCATTGTTATAGACTAGGCTTAGTAAGAGGGCAAGAAGATCAAGATTCAAGAAAATCACATTTTGAGTAGAGCCATGCGCCTATGCGCCATGCGCCTTCTAGCGCGCGCATATAAGCATTCTTCTAAGAAATGCTATGCGCCTCATTTTAATTCTACGCGCCATGCGCCATATGCCTTAGCGCGCGCAGTATTTATGCGCCTCTTGGCTTAACACGCCTCAATGTGTTTATTCAACACTCAGTGATTTTTTGAAGACTCAAAGACTTGAAGAGAATTCAAATTACGCCAATAATCCAACGGTGGTTAAAAGATGCATATGCGCCTAATCTATTGACACGTGTCCATAACGGTCATATTTATGTTGAGTGTCAAAGTGGCCATAATATTCGCATGCTCCAATCAACGAGTGACAGCTCATCTTATCCACAAGGATTTCCAACGGCTAGTTTTTTTAAGTTCACTATAAATACCCCATAACTTCAACATTTTGAAGTTGCTGAGTTTTGCTAAGAATTTCAAGAATTTCTCTCTCAAAGCATTTGTTGAAGATTTGAAGATAGCCTTTGTTTTTCCAGATTTCCTCAAGAACATCTTCATACCTTCATCCTTAGCCCAGATAATTCAAGCTATAACACTTTAGTTTCATTGTGCTCTAAATCATAAAGATCTAAAGAGCCTTGATCCTAAATTCACACACGCACCTCTTTAAGTTTGATCATTTAGATCCATCTTTTAGAGATACACCGGTTATTGTTTTGGATTTGTTCATTCATAGAATATTAGATCTTGAGTTAGTGTAGAAACTCAAAAGTTGTAATTTGCAACACTCTCTCATTATATAAGATCTCCATTAGAAATCCAAGACTAACCATCTTGGTAGAGGACGTAGATCTTTCATTGATCGAACCTCTCCAAATAGCTTGTGTTATTATCTTGTCTTTTCTTTCAAGTTATTATTTTCACTCACTATTTGCTTGTTTACTCATTGTAGATTGATTGAACTGAATTGTGTTGTGTTGTTATATCATTTGCCTTAGTTCCTTATTTCAACCACTTTGAGCCAAAATACTTAGAGTGTGTGTGCGCCCCTTTATCACACTTTGCGCCTATTTTCATTACTAAATTCCGCTGTGCATTTCACTCACTCACTTAGGCGCATTTCATAACGCTTACTTGATAAAGTGCGCATTTGCAATTGAGTTTTTCAAGGGTACGAAAAGAATTTTAAAACAGCTATTCACCCCCCCCCCCTCTAGCTATTTTTTCATACCCTTGTTGCCCTTTGGGACCAACAGAGAGATAATGGGTGGTGGGATGGAGTGAATATAAAATTATAAAAATTAGTCTATTTTGGAAAGTGTCAAGTGAGCTGGTACGGACAAAAATGGAAATAAGTGTCAATTGAGCTGGGCCGGGGGGAGTATAAATCATTGGATCATGCAATATTTTCTATCATCATCTTATTATCTATGTTTATGGATAAATTTTTTTTATAACATTATATATAATTTTGATGGTTAAAGTTTCAAAATTTGAATTTTGAATTTCAAATAATCTAAACATACCAAAATGAGTAACAGGTTTCACCATTGCGCCACGTGGAATTCCACGTCATAAATCCACGTGGCGTTTTCTATGAATTGCATTTTACTCTCCTATATTATATATATAGATAAGAGCAGAAAAGAGTAAAAAAAAAAAAAAATGGGTTCAAACCCATTCATCAACATTTTTATTTATTTATTGTTATATTTTTTTGTTGAATTATTTGATTTTTTTAATAAAATTAAATTTAATCAAATTAAAATGTAATTATTTTCATATCATAAATTTTGATAATATTTTAATATAGTATCATAATTAAATTTTATTAATATTTTTGTCAAAGTTTAATAAAGTAGACCAAAATAGCGAAGATAAAATTTATTAATGCGGAAGTACTAATAAAAATGCTTAAATATTATTATTATCGACCTAAATAAAAGATAATTTGATAAATAATATTTTTTTTAATTATAATTATTTAGTTTTAAGAAATATGACTATTTGTTTGAATATAGACAAAAAAAAAGTTGGGAAAAAAAAAGAGATTACTTTTTGAGAGTTTATTTAGAATCTTGATTAAATTCAGATACACTCCCTCCGTCCAAGCTCAATTAATATTTATTTTTATTTTGATCCGTGCTAGCTCACTTGACACTTCCCAAATTGCCTATTTTTTATAATTTTATAGTCACTCTACCCCACCACTCATTCTCTCTCTTTATTTTTCATTTTCAGTCATTATTTACTACTCATTCTCTCTTCATTCTCTCTCTTTATTTTTCTCATAATTTTATTCTTTTTCCTTAATTATTATACCCACCTCTTGAGTGTCAAGTGAGTTGGGAGGGGGGGAGTATGTAGTTTGTCATTGCCAAACAAACTGAAGTCTTGCTAAAATTCAACAACTTAATGATTACTGCTTTACGATTCCAGCTCTACATTTTCAGAGCTTAATTTTTAGTTTTACCAAACAGGGCCTAAATAATACTCTTTCTTAAATGGATTAATAACAATATACGGCCTGAAATTATGCAAGACTCTTTCCATCAAACTTCAAAAAAAAAAAAAATAATAAAAAAAAAAAAATTGCCACATTAAGACATGAAATGAAAATTATTCGTCAATTAAGAGTTTATAACATAATTCATTAATAAGTTATAGAGTTGCTCTATAATAGAACAATGTTTAGAGTTCCGTTTGAGTAAAACAATGCTCTATTTTTAGAGTTTTAGAGTACCGTTGGAGATGGTCTAATAGTACAACCACAAATCCCCATCCTTCTTTTCCCCAATTCAACTCATTTCCTCTCCAATCATTTCGCCCAAACAACCCCAACCCAACCCGAGACCACCTCCACCTCTTGCTAAATTCTTCATCTCCACCATGTGGTGAAAATCTTTCTGCCCAAAACTCCGATTTGGCTTTTAAATTCCCAGGTTTTGGTTACAAATCCCATGCTTGTTTTCAAAATATAAAAGTTGGAAAAAAACAAAATCCCGTATTTGATCTCAAATTTTGTCGTCGCTGATAGGGTTGTAAACGAGCCGAGTCGAGCTCGTTTAAAACTTATTGAGTTCGAGATTTTCTCGAGCTCGAGCTCGAGCCCACTTGTTTGTTCGAGCTCGAGTCGAATCGAGCTCGCAAGCTGCTCGCGAACAACTCGAATCGATATCGAACTCGGGTCGATATCAAACTCGGGTTTTAACGAGCCGAGCTCGAGTTTAGGCTTTTTTTCTATAAAAATTTGTTCTTAACGAGCTTATCGAATCGAGTTCGAGCCGGTCGAAACAAAAATTTAAGTTTAATTAACTTAGCGAGCCGAACTTGAGCTTTTAACAAGCTAAACAAGTCGAATACTGTCGGCTCGATTACTTAACGAGCTTGAAACTCGGTTCGAGCTCGAATCGAGTTATAACTCAAGCCCACTCAAGTTCGAGCCGATCACGAGCCGAGCCCGAGAAAGCTCGGTTCGCGTAACATCCCTAATCGCTGATGTTATCTTTCATTGAAGGCGTTTGTGTTTGTTCGTTTGCTTCTGATTCCGATATTTCTAACAATATCACCGTAGTCGTCTTCTTCCTAAGCGTGTGCTAATAGAGGAGAGGAATCCCGGTTGGATTTAAAAATCCAAATTTTGGCAAATTTACGAGTTTTACTGAAATTAAGAAATGTGGTTAGTGTTGAGTTGAAGACTATTAAGGAATATTATATATTCCTAGCATATATTGTAAATATCAAGTTACCAAATATAAAGATTGTATCTTGTAAACCAAGCTAGATTATTCTAGAACATTAGTTTCCTTTTTGTATTAGTTTTCCTAATTAGATTAGGATTCTAGAATACTTTTTGTAACCCTATAAATATGTATCTCTAGTATCAATAATATTTGAGTCTCTCATATCAATTATCTCTCTTCATGTATGATTGGCTCCGACTATCTCTTTCTCTAATCCTTGACATAGTATCAGAGCTATGATCCATAATGGGACTTCTCCGTCAAAAGCCCCACCCATCGCTTCCGCCTCTCCTTCTTCCACAACACACCAGTAAAGCATTCCTTGCCTTCACCGGTCGAACCCACGTACCTTTTTTCTTTTTCTTTTTCTTTTATCAAAATTCCCTCCTATTCTTCTTCTTTAAAACACAACTAGAGTTCTTCCCGTGCGCTGCACGGGCACGTATTTTCTTTGTATATTGGCAAGTACAAATCATAACATGTTTTTACATAACAATAGTACTTTTATATGATGGCGTATGACTAAATTAAGTTTTGCGACAGGAGAAAAAGAACAGAAAACAATGTCATTAATGCAATGATATTTCAAACATCCACTCAAAGTAATTTTACAATAAAGACTTAACTGTAATAAAGCATTACATTAATAGATATAAATTATTACGAAATGTAATAATATTCCTTTAATAAAGAGAAACAAATACATTTTACACATGAACTTGAAACTGATAACATATTTGTAATCAGTACATGTTGCCCAATTGTACTTCCTTTTACTTTCTTCTCATTTTTATCTCCACCGAAATCCTGTAAGTATATTTTAAAAGAAATGAAATTAAGTGAGACAAATTATGTCAAATCGATAACATATGGTTGATGCAATCAATCAAATAAATAAAGGGTTTGTTTGGTGCAAACTTTTAGAAACGAAGCTTCTTTTTGGATGCTACTATTTGGAGTGGCTGGAAAACAGTAAGATTTTAAAAAACTCGACTTAAAAATTCTTCTTTTATACGCTTAATTAGAAAAAAAAAATTGTATTTTTTTTCATTCCATTTTGAATGAACCGCTCTACCAAAGAAGCCCTAAATCCATTAGCTTGAACATGGTAACAAACTTGTTTCTTCTTCCTCATACTTTTACTGCTTGTAGGATCGTTCGAGCACTATTCGGTACGGATGAGCTTCTTATTCCTACTTCGACGTAGAGTAATATTCAGAACAGGATATACTCCATTTCAAGTGCCGTAGCATACTTGAACTTTGAAAAAAGCTTCCAACCCAACAATAGTCGTGATTTCAAGTGGAAATATCTAAGAAAAAAAGTAAATTGAATGATTAGGAATTTCTAAGAGAAGGTATTAATGTAAATATATCCATACAATACTGTTTGGATCATTTAATATGTCTTATACATTTTTCCGATACAATGTCAAACATTCTCTCTCCCATAATGAAGAACATGCAGCTGACGTAGAGTCAATTACGTTAATAATAACGTTGTACCTGCCATTTACATTTTAGGTTAAAAATACATTTACAATTGGAGATTTTTTTTTTATTTATTTTTTATCTAATTTGATGTTGTCAAAGATAAATTGATTTACTAATATGTAATGTAACTCACTTGAACTTTGTATCTGTAAAAGTACGACAATGCATACAATAAAATGATTCAGCCACATAAACCATTTTCTTAATTTCAGACTTCACACCTATCTTTTTTCTTTTTTAAAAAAGTTCGATATTCTATACTTTAAGAATAATTGTTATATATTATAATAGAATCTAACTTTTTATAATTTTGAATGAATCTAATTTATAATATCTAAGCTCTAATTATAATAAATACTGTACTCCCTCCGTCCCATTATAAAATTCACACTACTATTTACACGCATATTAAGAAGAATATTAGTTGAGTAACTGCTGTGAGTGTAAAAATTGAGCTATATGAGAGAAAGTGGGGTATAAAATAATAATTGAATTTTCGTTATGAGTGTAACATGTGAATCCCATTAATTTAAAAGTAAAATAATTCAATTTTAAGAAGTTTGAAAATGAGAAAAATTTGAAGCTTGTAGTGGGAAGGAGGGAGTGGTATTTATGGTAACAATTTCCCATAACTACTCCCACTTTCTCGTGCCTTTCATTGAGCTTATAAAAGCCCAAGCCTTTTCAATGAGTTGTTTTTTGAAATTTTGACCGAAAATATGTGAAAATTTAATAATAATAATAATAAAATTTAAAACTTGTTATTCATACTATTTTTAATCGTGAATTAATAACAATTTTAAATATTTTATTAGAATTATCAAATTTGCTACAATTTCTTGGTCAAATTAAATTAAATTGACATTTTTTTTAGCATTTTACAATTTCAAAGGGACGGAGAGAGTATGTGTATAGAAACATTTTCACATACACCATTTTCAGTTCTATTTCAACAAACCTAACTCGAGAAATTTGCTTCACAATTTATTCCCCGTCTTTCAGAAACTTGAATTAATTTCTTTTATATGTCTCAACTAAAAATGTTTCTTTAAAATATATTTACCTTTATATTACTAAAAAATAAAAAAAAATATATATAGCTTTATTTTTTACTTACTCTACCCTGTTTGGTATGACTATATACAGTTAAATAAAAAACAATATATAAATAAGCATTACTAAATAAAAAACAAATTACAATTAAACAATGAAGTGGATTCAATACAACCGGCAGGAATTTTTTATTTATTTTTTGTCAAACTGGCGTCTACATGACAACATGCATTAGTGAAAAAGAAAACGGGTTTTTGTAGAATGGCATCTTGAATGGCACAATTGTAACTACTGCATCGTGATTGTCTCAGTTCCTCCTTTAAAATCCATAAGCCTCCCAAACCACACCCCTGTCGAGTCTTTCACTGATCTTTACCGCAATCGATGCCGTCAACATTGCATTATACTATTCGGAAGCGGACAAAATCTGTTGGAATAGAGGACCAACCGGGAACTAGCGAACGGAGCAAAGAAGGAAATCAACTCGGAGGATCTGATGCTCTGGGCGGCCGCCCAGGGTGCTGGTGGGCGACCGCGTACTTTATCAGTTGGTGCATCGGCTTGGAGCCTGTTATGGGCGACCGCCCAGGGGCACTATGGGCGACTGCCCAAGTGTCGGGGCAGGTCTGCTCTGGTCCGAATTTTTAGTCCAGATTTTGGGTTTCTTTGTCCGTCTAGGGTTAGGTTTT
>JAOWBW010000807.1:38381-108247 GCA_026119855.1 Campanula takesimana | reverse complement strand
CATCGGACTGTTTTAATTTTGTGTTTTATTTACCGGTCACACGGGTGATTCGGGAGTTGTAATTTTATGTGCTTATGTGTTTTGTGTGTTTTTTTTTCTTTCTTTTCAAAAAAAAAAAAAAAAAAAAATATAAACAAAAAATTTTTGTCACTTGTTAGACCTCACACTACATGCACATATCTTATGAACTGCTCACTATCGAGTCGCACAAGTCCAACCCAAACCCGTCGAGGCCCGTCCTAGAAAGTTTCAAGCTCCACCAGACCTTGGCTCTTTCGAAGCGGTTAAACCTCAGCCCGTGGCGTAGTTCAAGACTACATGCCGGGGGTGACATTTGAGCCTCATATTCAAGCCGAGCACAAACCACACAATTCTAGTTAGGGTCTAACACTCCGTGACTCAAGTCGGTTTCCATGTACGAGATTTCCCTAAACTAATGTCTTCAAATCATACATGCCAACTTGTTGAAATGGACGCAATAAAAATCCGTCCCCAAAAATGGTTATTTTGGACGAAATAAAAATCCGTCCCCGCATGTATGCTTTACTACATTAATTTAGTTTAATCCCGATACATGTAGGATTCACAAGCGCGATGGAATCCCGATGAGTATATGGGGACCGCGAGATGGTCTATATACTAGTGGACGATTCCATTATTTTCTTAGAAACCCCAAAAGGGATTCATTCCCTCCGACTTATAAAAAAAAAAAAAAAAAAAAAAAAAAAAAGAGTCTTTCTTATGTGGTTCGAGTCGTGTGTGCCCAACTGTGTGTTCTAAGCCTCTTCATGGACCGCAAGTGTTACTCAAGACTGACAAGGGCCTCTTCTGCAATATAGGTTCAATTGGTACTTACAAAGTCTACCGGGATTCAGCAAATCGGTTAGTCCGTGAAGAGATCACTCCAACAGCTCCAACATCAACCATGACCGGCAGCAGCAACCACCATGTCTCTCGAACAGCTCTCAACTATGGTCCCAACTCCTCCAAGAGCAAGTCTCCACCCTTAACAAGGAGGCACAAAGCAAAGACGACATTTGGCAATCCCACCTCGACAGCCAAAGGGAGGCCCACGAGGCCGAAATGGAGCTAATGAAAGAAAAGCTCACCAACCTTGCCAAGGGAAAGAACAAGAACAATGATGATGAATCCGAATTGGACCGAGGGTTTGTTCAAGAGTCCTTATGTTAACACCCGCACCAAGAAAATGGGGGAACCAAGTTCCGAGAACAATGAGCCCAAATGGTGGATTCTATCATGGCCTACATCGACCAAAAATTCAATGGGCTCAACATGGGGAAAGGTTCCGACACAAGCCTTTATCAATCATCCATCCTCATGAGTACTATGGCGCTCTTCCCGATAAGTTCAAGATGCCCGACATAAGCAAATTCAAGGGCAACTCTTGTCCTATGGCTCACATTGAGACTTATATTTGGGCAATGGTTCCAAAGAAGGTCTCCACCAAGGTGATGGCTCAATGCTTTCCTCTCACTCTCGAGGGGGCGGCAAAAGATTGGTATGCTACTCTCCCGCTCACTGTCCGTCCTTGATTGGGACTCCGCCATGCTTGCCTTCAAGAACCAATACCAAGGCAACACCACTCACCGGCCCACAAGGAAAGAGCTAGAGAACACTACTCAACGAGACAATGAGTCCTTCATCGACTTCACAAGGAGATGGAATGACAAACTCTCTGAAATTGTTGAGAGGCCGAACACAAAAGAGCAAATGGACATATTTCTCAAGTGTCTCAAGATTGATCTCCGCACTCACCTAAGTGGGGCTTGCTACTCCGACTTCTCCCAAATGTATGAGGCGGGGGTACGCATGGATGACTTGCTCAAGGAGATTAAGAAGACCACTCCTACTTACCGCTACAAGGCCGCTTCCAACTCCACAAAAGAGGCCTCGGTCAACGCCGTCACTATTGACAAGGGGAATTACAAAAAGGTTCCTCCGCCTCAAGGGAAGAAGTCCCGAAGTGACCGTGTCTACACGCCTCTCCAAGGCATGACTCAAACCGAAGTGTTCGAGGTCCTCAAGGCAAAGGGTCAAGTCACCCCGTGCAAGGGTACCAACCCAAGACGATCAACTCCAATCATGCTCACCACAAATATTGTGGCTACCACCAATATAGTGGCCACACCACCGAGGATTGCTTCGTTCTCCGCAATGTCATTCAAGATCTCATAGATAAGAAAGAATTTGTAGTGACTAATGACGAGCATGTCAATGTAATAGAGATAGGAGAACTCGAGGGGACCACCCATTCAATCCCAATTGTGAATGGGGGCCCCAATGTTATGAATAAACTTGACAATTCTTGTTATGTAGTGACTTACGATGAGGTAATGAGGAAGTACTAGAGAATAGGAAAAAGAAGCAAGATGGGAACGTCAACATGCTAACTCGATCCGGTCGAGTCATAGCAAGCAAACCCTTCCACTTCCGCACCGAGCTCCTCTTCTCAAAAGCCGCAAGCTCACAACGCTCCCGAAGATCCTCTACTTGTCCAACTAAGAAACTCAAGCCAACATCTCTATTTGGGACCTCATTGCATCCTCAAAGAAACACCGAGATCTTGTCATCCGCAATCTCGATGATACATCAGTTCTCCCGATACTACTCCCGAGGACCTCACAGCAATGATTGGTCACATTCATTTTGGCAACGTCATCACCTTTGCCGATATGGACCTTCCACCGTTTGGTTCCGACCACAACGAAGCTATTTACCTCAAGGTACGAGCAAGGGGGAGGCCCGTCTCAAGAGTCTTAGTGGACGGTGGTCCGCACTCAATCTCATGCCTGGTAGAATCATGGGCATACTGGGGCTTAAGGATTCTGATTTGAAGCCTTCTACTCAAGTAATCCGAGGTTATGACAGCACCGCCCGTACAGTCATGGGTATGATCGAAATAGACATTGAGTTTGGGAGCATGGTCATGTCCGTTCCATTCCAAGTGCTTGATATCCCGGCCTCGTTCAACTTACTGTTGGGTCGACCATGGATTCACAGTGCTAATGCCGTACCGTCAACTCTCCACCAATGTGTCAAGATCCGAAATGGTGATGAAATAGTGACCGTAATGGCTGAAAACATCACTATCCACAGAAAAGGTGAGCCCGTCCACCAAGTTCAGCATGGTCTACCAGACTCCACTCTCTCCGGCGTCTCAATCAACGCCATTGATAAAGAAGGGGGAAACGGATCATGGACCCCCAGCAATCACAAAGTCCTCCGCATGATGAGGAATATGGACTACTTCCCTGGTTTAGGCTTAGGGAAATATCAGCAAGGAATCCTACATCCGTGCAAGTCCCATTTGTCAAGAACACCTTCGGTTTGGGGTATGAGCCTTCCAAAGAAGACTTGAAACAAGAGCAAGCGATCAAGAACGAAAAGGCCCGAGCTCGTAAAGAAGGCCGTCGGTATGAAGTCCCTAATCTAAGGCCTTATCGCAAGACGTTGAATGGTATTTTGTCCGCCAAAGGGAAGACGTTCCATACATGATCTTTCCCGAGCCGTGGGTTAACAATAAAGGTGTCAAAAAGCCCGGCCTCGAAATCTTCTCCGATTGTGAGGTCCAGATATCCGAAAGAGAACCAACTCCCATGTCGCCCCGTGAATGGTGGGGGAGGAAGATGACTATAGAGTCCGAGACAGAAATCACCGTGGGGGAAGAACTGACAGATTTAGCCTCCATGTTTGAAGAGCTCGCCATGATGAATAAATGCCAAGTTAACTCATCCATGACACCGTCATCATGAACGAAACTATCAGTGAGATCCCCCAAGCTCCGAGCCGATCAACAATTGGTATTCAACAAAAGGGCCCGTGGTATCCGAGGAATTCTTAGTCCAAGAAATGGGTTGCATACCCCGCACAGCAACAAAGGAAGAGCAGCTCACACTTACTTTCGAGTCCGAGAGTGTCTCTAATACCTCACCCAAGAGGATTTGGAGGCCATAGCCGAGCGTGTGTTTCCTTTCTTTGCTAATGAAAAATTTGATATTTCTGAGTACCCTGAGATTGCAAACATCATAAATGATGAATTAACTAATAATGAACTTAACAACAAGTTAATAACGATTCAAATTATGATGAAATAGACCACGAAAACACAACATACTTAAATGAACTTGCTCAACAAGTCCGTAGTCGTGGCGAGAATGGTCCAAAGGCTGACGAAGAATTGCATGTTGTTAATCTGGGTACCGAAGAAGAGCCAAAAGAAACCAAGATTGGAAGCTTCTTCAAGGGAGACGACAGAGACAGATTGACTGCATTACTACGGGAGTTCGTGGATGTGTTCGCATGGTCATACAAAGACATGCCGGGTTTAGACAGAAAGGTAGCGGAGCACAGGATTCCGATCAGAGAAGATACCAGGCCAGTAAAGCAGAAGCTCAGAAAGATCAAGCCAGAATGGTCTCTGCAGGTCAAAGAAGAGATTGAGAAGCTCCTCAGTGTGGGTTTCATCAAGGTTATCGAGTATCCGACATGGTTAGCCAACATTGTGACAGTCAGGAAGGCGAACGGCAAGGTTCGAGTTTGTGTAGACTTCCGGGATTTAAACAAAGCTTCCCCAAAGGATGATTTTCCACTCCCTAATATCGACATGCTAGTCGACTCCACTGCTGCCTACGAGGTCCGCTCATTCGTGGATGGGTTCGCTGGGTACAATCAGATTCTCATGGCCGAGGAAGATCAACATAAGACAGCCTTCACAACACCGTGGGGTACCTTTTGCTACACAGTCATGCCATTTGGGTTAAGAAATGCTGGGGCTTCCTACCAAAGAGCCGTGACAGACTTGTTCCACGATATGATTCACAAAGAAATCGAGGTCTATGTGGACGACATGATCATTCACTCCAAAGGAACCGATGGTCAACACCTAATCGATCTCCGCAAGTTCTTCGAAAGGCTTCGTCAACACAAGATGAGGCTCAACCCTGCAAAGTGCACATTCGGGGTTATCCGAGGCAAAGTTCTTGGTTATATGGTCACTGAAAGAGGAATCGAAGTAGCCTCCAAAATCAAGGCAATCATTGACATGCCTCCTCCAAAGACGCAGAAAGAGATTAAAGGTTTCATGGGAAGACTACAATACATCAGTCGGTTTGTGCACCAACTCACTTCCATGTGCGAGCCAATCTTCAAGCTACTCAAGAAGAATGTGGCTCTAGAATGGACCGACGCGTGCCAAGAAGCCTTCGATCAAGTAAAGCATTACTTGACGTGCCCTCCTGTTCTAGTTCCGCCGCACAAGGAGAAACCTCTGTTGCTTTATCTCACTGTCAATGATGAAGCCCTAGGGGCTATGTTAGCACAAGAGCAACGAGAGTCCACAAAGGAGAACGCCATTTATTTTGTCAGTCGCCGATTCCAAGGAGGCGAAAAGAACTACTCTGTCTTAGAGAAGTCATGTGCAGCATTGGTTTGGGTCACTCAAAAGCTCAAAACACTATATGGAAGCTTTTCCGATCAAGCTAGTAGCAAAGGTGGACCCGCTCCGCTACATCTTCGAGAAGCCTTTCATGTCAACAAGAATAGCCAAATGGTATTCATGCTCGCCGGCTATGATCACTTACGTCACACTAAAATCCGTCAGGGGGAAAGTGTTCAGTGACCAGCTTGCCGAATTCCCGTGTGACGAAGTGAAGGGGGAAGATGTACAGTTCCCCGACGAGCATTTAATTTGTACTGCAACCGGAAAGACAAGTGGCAACTTTTTTTCGATGGCGCCGCCAATAAACACGGTTTGGTATAGGGGTATTGCTTGTCGATCCAAAAGACATCTACACTCCCATTGCCATACGCCTGGAATTCGAAGCTACCAACAACATTGCCGAGTACGAAGCATGCATAGCAGGGCTCGAAGCAGCTCTCGAAAGAAACGTCACGGAACTAGAAGTGTTCGGCGACTCTTTGCCTTATCAATCAGCAATCGGGTAAATGGCGAACCCAAGACCCGACTCTCCAACAGTATGGTCAGCACCTTGAAGAACTGGTTGAACAATTCCAAGAGATCACTTTCAACTACCTGCCAAGGGATAAGAATCGCTTCGCCGATGCACTGGCCACTATAGCTTCATTAGTTGAAATGCCCAAAGGAAAATGGTGAAGCCTTTCAAAATTGCTCGAAGGAACAGTCCGGCATATTGCATGAGTATCGAGATCAACGAGGTTCAAACAAACTCTCCGTGGTATTCCGATATCATGAACTTCCTCAAAGACGGCACTTATCCCGAGAACATCAATAAGAAGTCTCAAGCAGCTCTGCAAAGGTTAGCCTCTCGGTACGTACTGATTGGGGACCGAGTCTATAAAAGGCACCACGACGGGATCAATCTCCTATGCGCCAATGAGACCGAAGCTCAAGAGATAATGTGTGAAGTGCACGAAGGAGAACGTGGACCCCACATGAATGGGTTTATGCTAGTCAAGAAGATACTTCGCATTGGTTACTATTGGAGCACTATGGAACGAGACTGTATCGAGAAAGTCAAAAGGTGTGCCAAGTGCCAATTCCACGCTAATCTGCAACATGCTCCACCCTCACAACTTTACAACATGGTCACACCTTGGCCTTTCTCTTGTTGGGGGATAGACATCATCGGTAAAGTTCATCCTGCCGGAAGCAATGGGCAGTCATTCGTCCTAGTGGCAGTCGACTACTTCACAAAGTGGGTCGAAGCACAAGCCTATCGGACCCTCAACGCCAAGAAAGTGACCGAATTTGTAAAGATTAATATCATGTGCCGATACGGCGTGCCCATGAAATCATTTCCGACAACGGCTCTCACTTTGAGAAAGAAATGGATGCACTTTTGGTAGAATACAAGATCACCAAGCACAAGTCATCTCCTTACCGACCCCAAGCAAATGGCGCAGTCGAAGCAGCAAATAAGACCATCGAGACCATCGTCAAGAAAATGGCCTCAACAGGAAGGGATTGGCCCGAGAAGCTACCATTAGCATTGTGGGCTACCGCACATCAATACGATCCGCAACAGGAGAAACTCCTTATGCATTGGTCTATGGTTCTGAAGCCGTACTCCCTATCGAACTTGAAGTCCCATCTCTACGGGTCCTCCTCGAGAATCAAGTCAATGAGGTCGACTGGATGCAAAGTCGATATGAACAACTAGCCTTGCTCGACGAGAAAAGGTTAAGAGCACTCGAACGCACAAGGGCGTATCAGCAAAGGATGGCAAGAGCTTTCAACAAAAAGGTGAAGCCTCGAAACATCAATGTGGGAGATTTGGTTTTAAGACAACATCCTCCTAATGCCATGAATCCCCTGGGGAAATGGGGACCCCGATGGATCGGTCCGTACGTGGTCAAAAAGATACTAAGCGGTGGTGCAGTCCGGCTCATGGATTTAGATGGTGACCAGCTGCAAAGGAGGTCAACCTCGACAAGCTCAAGAGTTTCTACGCTTAATAAACAAAGACCATTAAAAAAAAATAAAAAAAATCGCTCGCTAGGTTGAAAACCCGCATGGGCGGCCTAGGCAAAAATTAGAGCACGTGCAAAAAAGAAGTCTGCTAGATTGAAAACCCGAAAGGGCGGTCTAGGCAAAAAACAGGGTGCACAACAAAAAAAAAAAAAAAAAAAAATGGTCTTTGTTTGTTTGAACTACGAAGACCTGAGCCTCCCAACTGGAGGAACGTAGGCAACCTTCGGGTGCGGTCTAAAACATATCAAAAATACCCAATTCACTTCAAATAACAAAATGCAATTTTTATTCATTCAATGAATTATTCAAACCATTACAACGGATTTATTGAGCAACAAAAGACATCAAAATATTAAATCCTAAAACAAAGTGGTCTAATTGCAATCTCTTAGGGTACTAAGAAAAACCAATTTTCTCTTAGCTTTCAAAGGACCACCCGATCGTCTCTCAATCCTTTTCTTCTTGGGTAACGAAGGAGCACTAATACGCACCGAAACCTTCTGTGTTCCAACACGTCTCCTAGCATAAAAGTCATCCAAAGGAGTACCGAAAGGGTCAGCGAGAATGTTACTCGAATCAGCAGCAGCCTCCCTATATCTCAAAGTGTTGCTAGGCTCAAAACCCTGTCCCAACAACTCGGCACGAAGCACATCAACCCAAGTGATGCCATGGTAAAGGGTGCCAAATAAATAGTCTAAGTAGCTCTCGGGAAGGAAGACACTCCCCCGATGCAGAGGAGCGAAAGCCCAACGATTGAAGTCATCTCCCCAAGCCGACTGAAGCTCACTCGAGAAGTCAGGACCCATGTAAGCAACTGGACGAAGCATTCCATCCCTCGGAAAAGGAATTGTCTGTTGGCGACCGAACTGCCACAGAACCCGCTCTGGCTGGTAAAACGAAGAATCTCTCAAACCGGGTACAACCACGTGCTGAAAACCAAGAGTCCATTCCACAAAAGGACGAAGACCCCAAGAAGGAGGACACCACTCAATATCGACGGTCACCTTAGAGGCAAAGAATTTCTTCCAATCATCTTCAGATAAATCCCGGATCAACAACTTCCTCCTATGAACAGCAAAAGGAGACAAATCACCATCCGGAGAATAAATTCTGAAGTGTTCTCGGAGCCATATGGTCAAGAGCAAAGGGCTTCCCCGACACATCTTGCCCGTCCTATGTAACTCATCAAGGCCGTGCAACGTCTCCCCTACAATAAGAGGGATTACACTAAATTGCTGCTCCTTAGCTTGCAAAATAATCTCAGCCAACTGCACGTCCGCAGTCCCGAAAGGTGTAACAAACAGTACTTCGCTGAAGAGACAAACGGCCATGGCATTTCTTTTGAAAGATTGAACCATCGGGTCCTCCGAGTGTAAACTGAAGAACATCGGCAACTCAGTTATGTCAATCACGGTACCATGCAACATCTTCCTCACGTCCTCAACGGGGAGATTCAGTAACCCAACCCAAGAGTCGATGGCACCACGGTGATATTTAGGGACGGCAATCCGACCGGCCAAAGGCATGCCAAGGATGGCCCCGAAATCGTCAACAGTCAGGCACCATTTCATTAGCTGAAAGGTTGAAGGTATGGCTGTCGCAATCCCAGAAAGCCGCGGCAGCTCTCAACAAATCCCATCCGGCTTGAACATCCGCAAGGTGAAAAGAATTCGGAACCCGAAATCTTTAATGAAGGCCTTCTTGGGATGGGTCTTGAAAGAATACACAAAAGTGCCCAAGTCCTTTTCATACGCACTAACGACCTTGGCATCAAGGGCAAAAGAATTGGAAGCCATGGAAAATGTTGATCACAAGCGAAGTTAAGCAATAATATGATGCTAAAAAATGGCAGAAAGGAGCTGTGAGAATCAAGTGGTCGAACAGAAGATGATATTATAGCTGTTGGGGGCTCTTTTGGTCAGCAAATGTCAAGCCCGGAATTCCGCCTCCCAGACGCGCGCGCCACCCGCCAGCAGTCTGAAGTGCGCGCGCGTCCCAAGCCTACATAATAAGGCGCGCGCCTCCCAGGTCTAAATCGCTTCAAGAAAGAGCCTTGTCAGAGATCTCCAGCCTAAATCAAGACACTGTCCCGATCCTCGGACACCCAGTTGGACACACCTTTTTCTGGTCCGCCCTAAGGCATGTCAAAAATCGAAAGTAGGATAGAAACTCCCACTCAAAAGTAGGCTGTCCTCTTCAAAATCCGAACTCCCTAAGTTCTGTCACGGGTGCCACACCCCCCTCAAGAGTCAATCTCAACGTTCCATCCCCAGCAGGAACATTTTTCTGGTCGCGGTCAACTGTGCCCGTACCCCATAATTCAAAAAAGTCAAGTGTGACTCCAAATGGCACGAGACTTCAAAGCAATATTTCATCAAACGATTCACTAACGGATTCGTCAACAAGGGTTCACCAACGGACTCATCCAAGGGATTCACTAACGGATCATCAAACGGATTCACTAACGGATTCGTCAACAAGGGTTCACTAACGGACTCATCCAAGGGATTCACTAACGGATTCATCAAACGGATTCACTAACGGATTCGTCAACAAAGGTTCACCAACGGACTCATCCAAGGGATTCACTAACGGATTCATCAAACGGATTCGTCAACAAGGGTTCACCAACGGATCATCCAAGGGATTCACTAACGGATTCATCAAACGGATTCACTAACGGATTCGTCAACAAGGATTCACCAACGGAATCATCCAAGGGATTCACTAACGGATTCATCAAACGGATTCACTAACGGATTCATCAAACGGATTCACAACGGATTCGTCAACAAGGGTTCACCAACGGACTCATCCAAGGGATTCACTAACGGATTCATCAAACGGATTCACTAACGGATTCGTCAACAAGGGTTCACCAACGGATCATCCAAGGGATTCACTAACGGATTCATCAAACGGATTCACTAACGGATTCGTCAACAAGGGTTCACCAACGGACTCATCCAAGGGATTCACTAACGGATTCATCAAACGGATTCACAACGGATTCGTCAACAAGGGTTCACCAACGGACTCATCCAAGGGATTCACTAACGGATTCATCAAACGGATTCACCAACGATTCGTCAACAAGGGTTCACCAACGGACTCATCCAAGGGATTCACTAACGGATTCGTCAACAAGGGTTCACCAACGGACTCATCCAAGGGACTCACTAACGGATTCATCAAAAGGTTCACTAACGGCCTCATTCAAAACATTCAGCCCGGACCTCCTCTGTTTCCAGTTTTCTTCTTCTAATTCTTTAAATCCCTCAATGGTCCTTCGATCCAATATAGTCCCTTTTGGATTCGTTCTATTGTGTGTGACCCTCTAGGATTATACTAAGTTGGCAATGGGTTCAAACATGAAACCATAAGATATGATTAGGTTCTAGCAAACCGTAATACCTACCAAATAGTATAACTAGATACAAGTTCGCATTCCTTTAGAATATGTCACAATCCTTTTGTCCACGATGTCATTGAACACAAGTCATGGTCAACGAGTCAACTTGTCTCTGTCAATACTTTCTCGATTCCGAATATGTTGATAATTCAAACGACATTGATCCAATCAATTCATTTGAGTCCGGCCGAACATTTTCATTAATATCATTCCTACGAGAGGCCCAAGCTTGACATCTCTCCGTAGAGGGACAAATCCATTTAGCTTATTATTCTTCCCAACGTGAATCTGATTATGCCAATCATACCCTTTATAACTACCGGGTTAGGTAGCGTTTGAATATGTCAAACATAATGTCATCAAGTGGAAGACTATAATAACTTCATGTCTAAGGATTCTAATGACATACTAATATGAGATATATGTATGACATTGACCATGACATAAATCTCACAGAGCGGGTCATGTCCAGTACTAAACAAGTACCCATAAATCTAACACGATCATCCCATGATCATTTAGCCTTTATACTAATACCAAACAAGTAATAGGGACGGGGATTATTATAAGTAAACATGAACAACAATAATAATCAAAACATCTCTTTATTAATATGAAATAAGTGATAACAATTACAACGTTTATTAAACGTGCCTAGAGCACCAACACCAACATCAATGACTAATAACACCAACTAAGTCCAAGAACTTCTTGAACTTAGTAATCAACTTTGTCAACTTGACAACCTTCATTATAGCCATATTTTCAGTCTCGGTAGTAGACAACTCCGTGACATCCAACAATCCAGATTTCCAAATAACCGCGGAACCAACAAGACAATATTCATACCACAATGTAGATTTTCTGCCAACAAGATTACCGCCCTAATCTGAATCACTATTCCCAATATAACCATCACTGTTCTTGCCATCCACAATGCACACACAAGCATTTGAATACGGAACCCGTGACACATCATCTTTAGAATTGAGACTATCTAAAGAAGACAACCATTTCACCTGGTAAGCATCATTGATATCTATCACAGCCACAAGAATGCCATCAACATAAACAAGATAACTCAATGTGCCATCACTACAAACCCTTAAGTAAACACAGCAATCATATCCACTACTAGCATAACCATGGGTAACAATAAAAGTGTCGAACCCTTTTATAACACTGTCGAGTTGAATGCTCCAAATCATCCAAGGACCTCTCTAACAGGCAAACATGATCCTTACCCTAGACAACAAACCCTTCAGGCCGGCGCATGTAGATCTCCACCTCAAACTCTAGATCTCGCATCGCCTCAATGCTCAACAAGTTGTGAATAGATACGTGTCTAACAACCAGTGAAATAATATCATTGTAGTCTACCCCAAACCTTGGAGTACCTTCTTTGAACTTGTAGATCCACTTGTGACTGACTAACACCTTCTTTGGTGGTGATCTAACAAATTCCCATGTCTGAATTTCAATAAGAGATACCATCTCTTCTTCATAACGACCGACCACATACCAGATTTATCAACACGATATATTTTTATTGAAAGAAATTAATTTATGCATACTTACTGTTTTCGCAGCGGACAATGCATAAGCCACCATCTCCTCCAAACCATATCGAACTCTACAAAAAACAATGGTAGTCTCCATCTGCTTGTTGGTCTCCTCCTCTTGAACTGAAGCATCAATTGGAGTCGCTTCATCAGACACATTATTGACATCTAAGTCAAGTTCCACCACTTCTTTATCATCTCCGGCTAACTCCACCTGTTTATATATCCGTCCTGCAGGACACCCTTTTTCACAGAGAAGTAGAGCAACATCTCTACATGTCAGGAACTTAGATGCCACCGGATCCCATGACTGGAATCCTTTCACTCCAGTAATATCACCCACAAAGGAACATCATTTGGCCCTTGGTTATAATTTGTTTTTCACACAAGCATACACGGGACACCCACAAATTTGCAATTTTGAGTATTCTCCTAGAGACCCTGACCATATCTCCACCAGAGCCTTCATCCCAGTATCAGAATTTAGAGAACGATTAGCCAAGTGAGCAATCATCCTAATCGTCTCCACACAAAATTCTTTACCTAACAATGCTTGTGACAACAAATACCAAGGCTTTTCTGTCATCCCATTCAAGATAATGTGACCCAATGTCATGTCCCATGATTGAGTAACCCCTGCCTCAATTGTTAACCCCGTTACAATAGACACATCACCAACAACCGTAGACCCAAGAAGCTTGTACAATGTCCCCACCTTCTTTCCCTTCAATGCCACCAAGTCACCTTTAATAGCCGATAATTCGCCATTCACAATGGATAAACTATACCCAAGGCTATCCAAGGTGCCTAGAGAAATCAGGTTCTTCTTCAATTCAGGAACATACCTGACATTCTGCAATTTATGCACTACTCCATCGAACATCTTAACCTTAATAGCCCCAATACCAACAACCTTGCATGCAGTATTATTCTCCAACAAAACTACTCCACCAGCAGCCTTATATGAACAAAACCATGCCCGGTTGGGACTAATATGATAAGAACAACCCGAATCCAAAATCCAACTATCACGAATTTCGGTACCCGAATCACAAGCAGTAAGTGCATCACAGTCACTGTCATCACTAGTGTCTTCAAACACCACTCCAGCTTCACCTTTTGTCTTCACGGTTGTATCCCCTTGGTTTGGACAAAACCTTCTAATGTGCCCCTTTTCCTTGCAACCATGACATATCACATTCTTTTGCCACTCACTTGAATCGGATTGACCCTTCCTTGACTTTCTGCCGCTTCTAGCTACTAACCCATCACCTTGAGATTCAGCACTTGTTGAGGTCAAGTGTGTCTCAATGACTTCCCGTTGTAGTAGAGCGTTTTTGATCTCTTCCATAGAGATCTCATCCTTGTCATACAACACTGTCTCTCTAAAGTGCATGTATTCCGGAGGTAGAGAACAAAGCAATTTTACCGCAATTGCTCATCATCAACCACGACATCGACATTCTTCAAGTCCATAACCAAACCATAAAACTCATCAAGATGATTTTTCAAAGACTCACCTGTTTTGAGTTTGCACTCCTCGAGTTTCTTCATTAGTAGCAACCTGTTACTAATGCTCTTGGTCATGTACAATTGCTCAAGCCTAAGCCAAAGCTCTGCCGCAGTCTTCTCACTCACAACCTCCCTCAATACATCATCTTTGAGACTCAAGTGTAAGAGAGATAAAGCCTTCTCGTCCATATCATCATATTGTTCATCCGTCAAGCTTGCCGGTTTCTTTGCCTTCCCAAGCAAAGCCTTGATACAATTTTTACCCACCAAGATTGTTCGCATCTTCACTTGCCACAAACCGAAATTGACCTTGCGGTCGAATTTCTCAATTTCGTAATTCCCTGCCATCATTACCAATAAGAAATACAAGATCCACAAACCGGAGCTTTGATACCAATTGTTAGGATTTAGGTCCCAAACACAATTGCTTGATTGATAAAGATGAAATCACAAAATAACAAAATAGCAAGAACGGAACAAAATTGAAAAATACACAAGAGATTTTAGGTGGTTCACCAACTTGGCTACGTCCACGGGCGACTGAGAATCAATTCACTATATCAAGAAGAGTACAAGGAGAACAAGGTGAAAACCTTTCACACAATCTCACAATATCTCACAATAGTGAATAACCTAGCTTTTCTATCAATCTCTCTCAAGGATCTATACAAAGTCACTCTAGGTCACAAGAATAGGTCTGGAGGCTTGTTTATATTTATACACAAAATATAAACCCAACCCTAAAAGAATAGGAGTCCAAAACCCGTCCAAAAATCTGTTTCCTTTTTTAATCAGGAAATCAGCCCCGACAAGACCGAGCGGCCGCTCACTTTCACCCAAGCGCCCGCCCACTCAAGCTGCGTTGATTCTGGTACGTTTTTGGCCAATCTGTGCGATCGCCCAACATCACATGGGCGGTCGCCCACTGCTACAGTCCTCCGTCTTCTTCTTCGTTTGCAAGACCGATCCAACCAAGTTCTAATCGAGAGTCACACTCAACAATGACTTTATGCGCAATAGATTTGGTAATGATTGTTAGAAGGAGGGAAAAGAATCACGTGTAACGTTGCCCTTAGTGGCAAAGCAAACAAGAGTGCAATAAACGTAGCTGGCTATAATTACTCTTTTTTCAGGTTAGTTTGATAAGATGAATTATGCTTGAATTTTTTCCCCTGTACGGCAATTTGATCTAGTTGCAAAATTAAAAATATAGTAGGATATTCATGCATCTTTACTACTCAAAATGGATGTCTTTAAATACAATAAGTTAACTGCGTCAAATTTTTTTTTTACAATAAGAAGAAGGAATTTGAACATTTATTTTAGTACAAATTTAGTATTATTTTTAAAATTTTATAAAATATTCAAAAACAACATTGTTATAGTAATATCATTAATAATTATTTTGCATTTTGAACAAAACAAGAAGGACCATCAAAATCATTTTAAACATGTTTCCCCCCTTTCGTACACTAGGCAAATCTATCACGAAACAACTTTATATATACTCCCACCTCCCACCGTTCCATTTTAAAAGTAAAAAAATAGGTGGATTCAAGAATTAAAGAAAAAGTGATGTGTTGTGAATGTTGATAGTTGGGTAGGAGATAGAAATTGAGGTAAAATGAGTTAGTAAATAATTATTGTGAGTATGACATGTAAAACTCACTTTCTATTTTAGGATTTTGACTCTTAAAATGTGACGTCCTTTAAAGAAATTTTTAACTCTTACAAACGGATAGAGGGAGTATATATAAACATAGTTTCCATCAAAACCATAAAAATCTTTAAACAAAAAAAATGAAACTCCCCCTCCCAATATTCACTCTCTCCTTCTTCATCATCATCATCATCTCCTTCTGCAATTGTTTGCAAACCAGCCATGAAAACAACTTCCTATACCCATTCTCACCTCATCAAAATTCGTCATTAAAAGACCTAATAATCGGAATCGCTAATGACCCTGAAACGATAAATTGGATGAAGAGATTAAGAAGAGAAATTCACGAGAATCCGGAGCTTGCTTATGAGGAATTTGAAACGAGTTCGTTGATGAGAAGGGAGCTTGATCAGATGGGTGTTCCGTACAAATGGCCGGTTGCTAAAACAGGGGTGGTGGCGACGGTTGGGTCCGGTGCGCCGCCGTTTGTTGCTTTAAGAGGTGACATGGATGCTCTCCCTATTCAGGTGACCCAATTTGTATTGTTTTTCAGCGTCGATTTTTATCATTTTTTTGCCTTTTTCATCATGTTGTTGCCCTGTCTTATCATTTGGTTTCCGAGCAATGCGAAGGGCACACAATAAGATCACAAAATCATGCTCACAAAATGAAGTTTTTTTAAAAAAAATATACAAAATTTTATTAAAAATTCATGAGTTAGTCTTGCGAAAAACCTGTTTTACACTAAGAGATGTGTAAAACTGGTTTTACATTAAGGAATGAAAACAAGTTTTACACTAAAACGAGTGTAAAACAAGTTTTTCTCAAGATTTTTACAAAATTCATTCTTTTACCCTAGGAAAAATGAGTTTTTTTTTTTTTTTAAGACTTAAAAAAACCTTTACACTTCAAATTTTCAGTTCATCAATTTAAACTTTTAAACTGAATTGTGAATACGATCTTCACGCTTGACAAAAAGTCCGCTCCAAACCTTTTTTTTTTTTAAAAAAAAAAAAAAAGAGAAAGGAAGTGAAAAGGGAAGTTTTTTTTTTTTTTAAAAAAAAATCTTTCTTAAGAGTGAGCACGAGTGTTTTAAGAATGAACTTAGGGTCTGCTCCCGAGTCTTAAAAATGAGAGGAAAAAAAGGAATTGAGACGAAATCTAAAATAAAAATTTCCCGTTGGTGCTCCGAGTTTTTTAATGAGGGAAGTGGAGAGAAAAGAAATGAAAATTTGACAAATTTTCTCTTGATGCTGCCAAAAACGTGTCGGATCAGCCCTCCGTCCAGCGGTTCGGATAAATCCAGCAATGGGAACTTTCCCGTTCAGATCTGCGCACAATAAACAAACGTAAACTATGCCGGGGCTTCACCGGCGAAGGCCCTCCGACGTGAGAGTAAGAATAGGGTGATATATGGGATTAGAGAAATCAATTGACTAGTTTTGAGGCAAAGAGTTCATTACCCGTTTCCTGTATAGAGGACCTGTTTATATAGGCATATGTGAATGAGTCCTAACTTGTTAGAAAAGCCAGGGAGCCCGTATTGTTATGGGACTCGTATTCCTTGGAGATAGACTCCGGATAAGGATGAGTGGTATCCCAGTTATCTTGTAGATGATATATCCCTGTTTAGATAAGGATCTTCAATGTTTAGAGTTGTAGTCAAACTCTGTAAGTGGACTCCCTGTGATAATGGGAGGTTTATGATACATCTTGGCCCGTCATCTAACTCGGCTCATCATAGAGGCCGACTAGGGATTAGGCCCCTAGGACTCGGCCTAGTCAAGGACTGCCTGTTCGGCTTGATTGATATCGGCCCATAAGCATGGGCTTCTGGTGAATGGGTCTCTCGGTATAGGTCTTTTAGGTGTGTGGGCCCAGTGTGTATGGGTTCCATTTAACCAAGTCGGTTTATGTCGTTCAGTGGCCCCCCGAGTTTCTATCTCGGCATGCCGAGTAGGAACTTTGACAGTTCATTGATTCCAGCTTCATTTATTGTAGATTAGATGGTTAGCCGTCAAATCCTTTTTCCCTTAGATATGCTGACTTCATATTGATTTTTCCAGGTGAAATCATTATTCCTTCTGGAGAGCGAACATTCATTAATTGCGCCCCAATTATGACTGAAATAAATACTCGAGTAAACTACTTTTCTGCCCCTCGTACTATGGCCGCAACATCAATTTAACACTCGTACTATTGAAACAACAAATGTATGATGCGTACTATAGTTTTATTAGCAAAATTAACCAATTTACTATTCAGTCGTTAACTTTTTTTAACACACGTTATTTTTTTAACGAGCATTAATTTATAATTAACTTTTGTTATCTCCATCATCTTCCCAAACCCAATATCCACCCCACCCTTTCCCAGCCCAACACCGCCACCACCGCCCCCATCACCACCGCCACAGGACGGGATCCCCTGCACAGCAGCCGCCGCCGGGACATGAAACTCACCCAAACTGGTTCCAATGCCTGCCTTCACCATAGTAAACCCCTCTAGAGTCCTAGGCGACAACAACAGGACAGGAATAAACCAAAAATTCCGGCCAAATGGCCAGAATTCGAACCAAATTCAGCAAAAAATCAAAACCAAATCGCATATGTAAAAATCGAATTTCGACTTCGTTAACCGTTGGATCGTCGTGAAACTTCTGGGCTTTGGTCGCATCCCCTAGGCGCACATGATGACCGTTGGGATCTTCCAAATAATTGCCGGAGAGGGAGAAATGGCCGGCGGCGAAAACTGGCGAAAATCTCTAAAAATTCGCTATATTAAAAATCAAATTCCCGCTTCATTAACCGTTGGATCGTCGTCAAATTTCTGGGGTATGTTCGCATCACTCAGGCGCTCATATTGACCGTTGGGATCAGCAAAATAATCAGCGGTGCCGGAGATATGGCCGACGGCGCAAATCCGGCGAAAAAACTCAAAAATCGCCCCAAAAGTTAGTTTTGTTAAAATAAATTAATGCCCGTTAAAAAAATAATGTTCGTTAAAAAAATTAACAACTGAATAGTAAATTGGTTAATTTTGTTAATAAAACTATAGTACGCATCATAAATTTGTTGTTTCAATAGTACGAGTGTCAAATTGATGTTGGGGCCATAGTACGAGGGGCAGAAAAGGAGTTTACTCATAAATACTCCACCCCCTCATATTCTGGGGGTATATAAGGCCTGTCACTTGGAATTTTGCTCTTACAAATTTCATCCTTCTTCAAGATCCTTCAAGAAAACCTCCAATGGCCCCGAAAAGAACTTATGATGATGCATTCCCGGAGGAGGTAGATTCAGACGAAGAGAACCAGACTGGAGATTCAAGTTCGTCAAGTAGCAGTGATTCTAGGTCTCCTCCAAAGCAGGGTTCATCTTTTCCGGCGGAAGAGCCTCCGTCCGACAATAATGACGAATTCTCAGAGCCGGACCCAATCTTCAGCGAGAATGAATTTTCCGATGATGATGGTGGCGACGAAGATGATGATGATGATGATGATGAGATACAGATGAGGATGATGATGAAGACAATGATGATGTTGACGCTGATGACCAGGGATATGACGGAGATCAAGAATGAGGAAGAAAATAAAGATAAAGATCAGGATTGTGATCTTTCTTGAATCTTTAGTTAGTATGACCAACTAGTTTCCTCTTTTGATTTTGTATAGGTCAGGCCCCCGACCTGTTTGTGGGGGTCTTTTGTTGGTGGTAGTGGAAATATCTTGTGTTTAGGTACTTGCTTGAATATAATGGGATTTTAGTTTTTCCGTTACCATTGTTTTTGCTCTCCATACTTCTTAACTTCGCGTCTTTGATTGGCTTGTACCCAACCATAAATCTGTTTATCAGTTGACCTCGGCATGACTTAAGTCTATTCTTCATCTCGGCCTCGTCTTGTTCCCTGAGGTTATTGGGGATGTCAGTCCATTGGTGTAATGTTGGTTGCGTCCGTGTACTGAACCCTTCCATGTCGACCTCACCGTTTGGGATGCTATGTTTTATGATGCCGGTTTAGACACTCCTGTCTTTTTGAGCAATGTCGGTCTCGACGTACCACGTGTCAAACTGGTGTTGGTAGTCTGTTCATTTCTTCAAACGGCGGCTGGGTCACTTCAATCGTTTGTCCTTCCCCTTATCTTGAACGGTGCACGTGTTTTGATGATGGGACATTCACCTCGAAAACGTGGCCCATTAAATGCGAGTCATGATGGGTTCTTGGGTGTACGTGCAACCCATGGATCGCGGGCTATAACCGGGTTAACCCGAACCATAATTATTCGACCCGCCCTATATACACGCCAAAAAAACCTCGAAGTTTCACATTTTCAAATTTTCATCAGAGAAACAGTGCATCCGTTTTCGGCGAGTCTTTGAAGATATTTATTCCCGTCGTAAATCTCACTGTTCCGTTCCGATCGTCTTCATTTGCTCCGTCGGCTAACCCTTTTTCTCCGATCACATTTCCAACAAAGGTACTGTTCCGACCCTTTTTTGCCCTTTCTTCTATTTCTGCCATTGTTAGGGTTTTAGGGCTTTTAAAGCTTCAAGATTTTATCCCTTTGCATTTCGACTCGGAGTGAATCTGTAGTTCTAGGGTAGTTTCCTTTTTTCTTGTTATGTCTGGTACCCCTAATTTTGACCCCGACGCCATGTACGGCTTTTATGAGCGAAATAATAGGATATATATACTGTCGAAGGGGATATGGAAAATGTTGTCTCTAATGGCGATTGGTGACCTGTTGTTTCTGAATAAGACCCCTAGAGATGATGTTAGGTATCCCTCTGGTTTGTTTGCCCCTAGAGCCCTTAGTGGTAGTACGAACGGCATTGTGCTACTTAATACCTTTGATTCCCTTGTTCAACACATTTTCCTGCATTATGTTAAGGATAAATCGGCTTTCCGATCTCATTTTGAGGGTCCTTCCTCGGCCCCAGAAGTCGAACCGGGGGGGAAGGTCACCTCGTCCTCGTAATGGGATGATTCTAACCCCTTGGTTGCTGCAGGTATGGCCGAGGAAGATGCTTCCGGGAGGATAGTTGATCAGTTTGGAGATGAAGCCGTGGTTTCACGGAAAGGTCGAGATGGGGCGGGTCCTTCAGGATCGACTAGGCTTAGGCACCCCAAAGGCGGGGAAGCCATGATTAAGGATCTATACGAAAACTTTGGTGTAGATAAGAGGGAGTTTAAATTGTTTTACAGCAAGGCCCAAGCTTTTGCCACAGAGGCCGAGGTTAGGCAGTTTTATTATGACGATGCCTTCCTTCCTTTTTTCTATAAGCAATTTCAACTCAGTCTCCGGCTTCCTCTTGACCCCTTTATAAACGAATACTTGGAGGGGTGGAATATAGTGCCGGCCCACCTGGGTGCGAACGCTGTGAGGTACCTTACTGGTTTCATAATTTTGTGTCGAAGTCTTGGGTTTGAGCCATGTATGTCGGCTTTTTATCACTTCTTTCAATCTTCCTATAATTCTTCCACCCGATCTATAACCATCAAATCTGATCCCAACAAGCCCAAGCTCATGATTTATATCTCGAGCGTTGTGAATAAGGTGACTGACTGGAACAAGAATGTTATTAAGGTTAAGAGTCGTCGGGGATGGGAGTTCTCAGGTCCTTGTAAAGATCCTGTTAGACCCCAGACTGTACATCGTCCTGAATGGAGTGCTTCCCTGATAAAGAGGCTGGAGGAGTTCGCTGCTATTTCAACACTGGATTGGTCCAAGACCAAAGTCGATTTCAGATTCCACGTACAAGCCAGTTTGATGAGAGGGCCGATTGGTGGCGTTAGGCCGGGAGTTGTAGTGGAGAGAGGGAATCGATTCCCAAACTGGGTGATTCATCCTGATTTTGTTTTCTATTCTGACTGCCTTGTGTGCCGGACCGAGGCCGACAAATGTCTCAAGGCCAGAAATATTACAGGATGTAATTTCCCTTCCATGCTTGGTATTTTTGAAGTTTTCTGATTTCACCTCGTCTTTTCCAGACATCCCGTTAACTCTTCTTCTCATGCATATCTTTCAATGGAGGACATCCAGGTCATTGATGACGAGGAACTTGATCCGGCAATGGCGGCGAGGCGGAAGAAACAGTTGTCACGTACCCGTGGTGTTGAGAAACGTCATACTGACATGACAACCAGGCAAGAGGCGCTGCAGGCCTAAGGGGTTGCTAACATTCCCACTGGTCCCTCTGTCGTCCAAGTCGAAACCGGCGGAGAAGAGATAGAGGTCGAGGTCCTTGAAAAGGAGGCCGGGGTGGAGAATGTGGATCCGTTATCGGGCCATAGTCAAGGCCATCATGTCGAGGAAGAGGTTGACCAAGCAGGTCGTCGCTATAAGAGGCTGAGAGGAGAGGGTTAGGGTGGTTAAGAGCCCCCGTCTAAGAAAACTATTCTACTCACGGGTCGGCTTCGCTTCGGGCCTACTAAAGCCGAGATCGATGATTTGGCCAACGCC
This sequence comes from Campanula takesimana, assembly GCA_026119855.1. Lineage (NCBI taxonomy): Eukaryota > Viridiplantae > Streptophyta > Magnoliopsida > Asterales > Campanulaceae > Campanula > Campanula takesimana. The sequence continues at coordinate 86,167 of JAOWBW010000807.1, read as the reverse complement.
CTTGGGAATGTGATGATAATCCCAGATATTGATGATTCCATCCGTTTTGGCCCTGCCCTTAAACTTGGCACGGCCGTTATCAAAAGGGCTATGAACCAGCGAACTATTCAAAGGCTGGTAGAGAACAGGCCGACCTTCACCCAACTTCGGAACCGCAAGGGCTTACTTATTAGCGAGGTATTATGCGTTTTTATTAACTGTTTTGTGGTCTCGATAGTGCCGTCTTTGACGTCCTGATATTTTCATTGTAGCTTGCCTCAATAGCTCAGCATGAGTATGCTTTAATGCAACTCGCCATAAGTAACGCCACGAGGTGTGAGGATGAGGTTGAGCCTCTCCGTGCTTCTAAATGCCGAGCTGAAAGCAAAGGTGGAAGCTCTGGAGAAGGAGAGGGTCTCGTTTGAAGCTAAGCTGAAGAAGGCGGCGGATAAGTCAACAGAGTCTAATGAGACGGTTCGTCGTGCCGAGGCGGTGATGCGAGCGGCTATGGAGGAGACTGCCGTGGCGAAGTCCGATTTCGAGAAAGAACATCAGCGAGCTGAGGGTCTTGTGCTGGAGAAGAATGCTGCTGAGGAGAGGCTTGCCCAGCTGGAGGAGAGCATACCGAGCCGAGAGGTGCGTGCTGTGGAGGCTTTCAAGAAAGGTCCGGCAATGAAGGCGGCAATCCAAGATGAAGTCGGTACTACCTATAATGATGCCTGGTCAAATCTGTCTCGTCTTCTCTGGATTGACCCCGAAGTCAATATAACTCTGGATAAGCTTGCTCGTCTTTACAACCAGGACGCCTACGGTGTTGAAGCCCGTGCTGCCCATTCCTTAATTCCGTACTCTGACAAAGGTTTGAGAGTGATTCAGTGCCGAGATCGAAAGGCGGGAAATCCACCGTGGGTTCCTCCACCTGTAGAAGCTGGGAATCTTGATGATCTGATTGCTCGGGTCGAGGAGGAAGCTGGCACCGCTATCGATTAGTTTGCTGATGTTTTGAACCTTGTAACCTGTCCTTTGTGAGCCGGTTTGGCTAAAACAATGTTTTAAGTATTTATTTGACTCGGCCTAGCATCATCTGTGGGAGTTTTAAACATTTTATATTTTTGTTTTCTTAAGTATTTGTATGCCCAGGGCCCTAGTGTTGTCTAGGGGGCGTAAACACTTATCATTCGTATGGATTTGTCTACCTCGGTTTGGGGTATAAATCAACCCTTGTTTTCTCAACTGTTGTAGTTAAGCGTTATCTCGTCACTTGCTTATGTTACTTTATCTCGGTTTGAGATGTATTAACATTGTCTAGAATGACTTGATGTGTTGTAGCCGGTTAAGGCTGTGTTTGTAGGCCGTGGTCGATCACCGTTATGGGCCGTGACGAGCGTTAAGTGCTCGGTTTTGTTCAAATTTTGGAAGAACTAATCGTTAACTAGTATCAAATTGGCATGGGGATTTAGACGTCATAATCTTACCCAAATTTGAGAGGACTAGCTGTCAGAATTAGGTTCAAATTGTCAGGAGTCGTGATGTCTTAGCTCTGACTCGGAAAGCGATCTCGGCATTGTCAAGTAATGCTTAAAACCGTGTTTGTTGTGATGTGAAATCAACAATGTAATAAAAAGAAACTTTATTGATTTGATCAAACTATGACTATTTAAGCTATCTGAGGTTAAAAAACTAGAGACCAAAAATCTAATCTAGAAAGCAATAAAAGATAGATAGGGTGTCGAGGAGTTACTGATAATATTTCCTCAAGTGCTCCGAATGCCATGGGTGTTTCAGCTCTTTTCCTTCTGGAGTTTTGAGCCTGTAGGTCCCTTCTCTGATAACGTGAGTAACAATGTAGGGACCTTCCCAATTCGGAGAGAGCTTGTTTTGTTGAGCCTTTAAGTGCGTCGACTCGATCTTTCTGAGCACCCATTCATCGACTTCAAAAACTCTCTTCTTTACCTTGCTGTCATGGTAGGCCTTGGTTCTTTGCTTGTAGTTAATCATTCTTAGCTGAGCAGTCAGCCTTTTTGCTTCAACAGGTCTAGGTCTAGTAGCCGATTATATTCATTGACGACCTCGTCGTAATTGGTTACTCTGAAAGTAGGAAGGGCCATCTCGGCTGGAGCCATAGCTTCTGATCCGTAAGTTAATGCAAAGGGAGTCTCCCCAGTCGTCCCCCGAGTGGTTGTACGAACTGCCCATAAAGCAAGGGGGAGGTCGTCCAGCCACTTTCCTTGACTTCCTTCTAAACTCCTAGTTAGGGCTTTCAGTATTAACTTGTTTGCTGCCTCGGCTTGCCCATTACCTTGAGGATGACTGACCGATGACTTTGTGTTTAACTCCCAGTCTGTTTAGCTCCTCGGTAAAAGCGTCAGAGAACTGGAGTCCATTGTCGGTTACGATGGAATGTGGGACGCTAAACCGACACCATATGTAGTCATGGATGAAGTTGATGGCGTTCTCTTCTGTAATCTTTGCCAAGGGCTTAGCTTCCACCCACTTGGTGAAGTAGTCGACCGCTACAATCACGAACTTGTTGCTCCCTTTGGCCAAGGGAAAAGGCCCAATGATGTCGACTCCCCACATGTCGAATGGCCATGTCGGTATGACTAGGCTTTGCTCCACCGGTGGTACTCTAGGTAGGCCAGAGAATCGTTGGCACTTGTCACACTTCTTCACATAAGCCTGGGCATCTTCTCTTAAGTTTGGCCAGTAGTAACCGAGTGTGATTACTTTATCGGCAAGAGTTCTGGCCCCCGGGTGTCCTCCACAAACCCCTTCATGTACCTCAATCAGTAGCTTCTCGGTGTCCTTGGGGGAGACGCATCTTAGGAGGGGCTTGGAGAATGACCTTCGATATAATATGTCGTTCCAGACTATGTACCTGGCTGTCTTCTTCTTTATCATCTTGGCCGCCAACTCGTCATCAGGTAGTCTTCCCTTCTCGATGTAATCCTTGTAGTCTTCAATCCACGTTCTCTCCTCGTCATCAAGAATCAGGATCTCTAGCCTCTCGTAAGCAGGTTGGTCGGCGTAGATGATTAAGGGATTTGACTCTTCTGATGTGGGCATTTTGGATAACAAGTCGGCCTCTGGGTTGTGTTCTCGCCCAACTTGCCTTATTTCCCAGCATGTGGTTCTCGGTATTATATTCCCCTTTTACTTGGTTCACCACGAGTTGGGAATCACTATAGGCCACCAGTTTGTTTGCACCGAAGAATTTTGCTCTTTCTATTCCCAAGATCAAGGCCTCGTACTCTGATTGGTTGTTAGAAGCTGAACATTTGAACCTGATGAAGTCACGGGCCACATGTTCGCCTCCTGGACTTGTTAAGTACACTCCAGCTCCACTCCTTTCTCGGGTTGTTGACCCGTCTGTATATAAAACCCAACAATCACTCGGCAATTTCTTCTAGGGGTTCTCTGTCCATGTGGAACTTCCTCTTCCTGGTTGTCGGCGTGTGTTCACTTGAGAACGCGGTCTCGACCAGAAAGTCCACTAGAGGATGTGCCAACAATGTCTTCCTCGGTTTGTAGGTTATATCGAACTCGGTCAATTCAATTGACCAGTTGAGGAGTCGGCCTGAGCTGTCCATCTTATGGAGTATCTTCCTGGGCGGTGCGTCGGTGTAAACCGTGATGGGATGCGCGGAGAAGTATGCGCGCAGCTTTCTAGCTGCTATCACCAAAGCATATGCTATTTTCTCAGCATTAAAATATCTGCTCTCGGTATCCGACAAGGCTTTGCTTACATAATAGACCGGCTTCTGAATCCAATTATCTTCTCGCACTAATAGGCCGCCACTGCTCTATCTGTTGCTGCAAGGAACACAGAGAGTGTTTCCCCCATAATTGGACTGCTGAGTAGTGGAGGAGAGCCCAAGTAACCTTTCAGTTGTTGGAATGATGCCGAGCACTCTGGGGTCCAGGCGAAGTTTTAGTTCCCTTCAAAGCTTTGAAGAAAGGGAGTGACTTTTTTGCCGACTTGGCGATAAAACCTTCCCAGGGCGGCTATTCTCCCATTTAGCCTTTGAACTTCCTTCACACATGTCGGCTCCTTCATGTCGACAAGAGCCTGGATCTTCTCCGAATTTGCCTCTATGCCTCGCTGCGATACCATGAAGCCGAGGAACTTGCCTGCCGTGACCCCGAAAACACATTTGCTAGGGTTGAGTTTCATGTCGTTGGCCTTTAAGTTGTTTATGGTCTCGATCAAATCCGGGACATGACTTCCTGACTTGGTCTTGATTACCATGTCGTCGATATAAGCCTCCATGTTCCTGCCGATCTGGGATTTGAACACCTTGTTCACCATCCTTTGATAGGTTGCTCCGGCATTCTTGAGGCCGAACGGCATCATCACATAGCAGTAGATTCCCCCAGCCGCCTGAAATGTTGTTTTTTCGATGTCGTCCTCGGCCATCTTGACTTGATGGTAGCCTGAATAGGCATCAAGGAAACTCAGAGTTTGGTGTCCCGCAATTGAGTCGACCAGCTTATCGATTCTGGGAAGAGGGTAGCTATCCTTTGGGCAAGCCTTGTTGAGGTCTGTGAAGTCAACACACATCCTCCATTTGCCGCTCTGTTTCTTCACCATGACGACATTAGCTAGCCATTCAGGGTATGTTGCTTCTCTGATGATCCCGGCTTTCAGCAATTTATCCACCTCGATCTCGATTGCCTTTTCTTTATCTATGGAGAAGACCCTTCGTCCCTGCTTGACCGGCTTGAAAAAGCTGTCCGCCTCCAGTTTGTGAAGAGCGATGGCTTCTTTAACTTCGACCATGTCTTCAACCCTCCATGCGGACACGTCTAGGTTATTTTTGAGCAGGTTGATGAGTTCTTCTCTTTCTTCCAGGGGGAGTTGTTTCCCAATTCGTACCTTCTGTTCCGGGTAGTCAGGGTTGATAATGACCTCGTCTAACTGGTCAACTGGTCTCAGCTCGGGGCCGTCCCTGAACTCCAAGGTTTCCACGATGATTTGCTTGACTTTCTCCTTGTCTTTGCCTTCTAGGCTCAATTTCTCCATATCTAGGAGTCTGTCTATCTCGGCATCCATGTGGTCGGGTATTGTGGCCCCCGAGCTTGGGACGAGGGCGAGGTTTGAGCCACTCGGCTCGTCCGAAGCTGTGTTCATGGAGATACAGCCGAATCCATCCAATCCATATGTCACCTCGGTCTCTGTAGTGGCATTATCATCGTCCAATACGACCCATTCCTCCGGCATGTCTACTGTTATCACGCCGGTGTTGGGTGCTGATGATGTGACCGTTGTCGACCTCGATATAGTAATGTTCCTTTCTGGAGTGTCAATATCCATTTTGGTTTTTGCTTTCCTGGATCTCATCACGTGTTCCAGAAAGTGTTTGGGATTACCTTGGACACAACATATGCCTTCTGGGGTTGGGAACTTCACCCTTTGGTGAGGGAGGGAAGCAACCATTCCCAATTTTCCTTGACTAGGGGAGCCGAGGATGGCGTGGTAATCACTTGCCAAGTCCATAACGATGAACGTGATTGTTACCGAGGTCTTATAGGGGTATTCACCGACTTCCAGCACTAGGTCCACGGTCCCTTTTGCCTCGGCCTTGTGATTTGTGAATCCTTCAAGCCTTCCGTTGTACGGTGTCAGCATGGTATCCGGCAGTTCCATCTCCTTGAAGGTTCTGTAGTAGAGCATATCCTTGGCGGCTCCTGAATCAATTAGGAGTCTTTCAGATTCGCAGTTATCAATCCGGCCTGTAATGACCAAAGGCTGTTCCCTCATTGCCTGTTTCCGGCTAGTTCGTTGGGAGAGAAGCTGATCACTTCCTCTCCTTTGTGAATCCAAGGGGGGATATGGTAGACCTTGCTCAGCTCGTAGATCTGATATTTGAGCTTGGTGTTTGAAGGGATTTCCTCTCTTATGACTCCGATCAGTTTCGCCCGTGGCGGCCTATCTCCTCGGTCATCCTCCTCGTCTTCCCTTGGGCGCTTGTTATCCTTCTTTGCTATGAATTCATTGACCTTCCCCTGATCGGCCCACCTTCGCAATGTTTTCTTCAGGGCGTAGCAATTATTTGTTTCATGCCCGTTATCCCTATGATAGGCACAATATTTGCTCGTGTCCCTTGGAAATTTTGGGTTGTCTTTGAGGGGTTTTGGATTAGGAAGATTCACCACGTTCATTATCTCTGAGATCGGCTTTGTGACGGGGGTGAAGACCTCGGTCCCTCTGGTCCTATTCTTTCCTCGACTTCCACCACCATTGGTACCTTGAGTCGAATCAGAAGTGGGTGGTTTACTTTCTCGTCCTCTTTCCCTATCTCGGTCTCCAGACATCCACTTCATCTTTTCTTTTGTCCGTGGCCATTGCATAAGCCACGTGGTATAGTTCAGACTTGGTGAGGGGTTCTCTCACTGACAGTTCATGGGTGAGGTCGTCTGATCTTTGCCCATTAGTGAAGCATGTGATAATCTCCCGGTCGGTGAGTCGTTCTTCGATCAAGTCAGCCAAGACTCTAAATCGATTGTAGAAACTCATAGTCGACTCGTTTTTACCTAGGTCCGACAACCTTTTCTTTCTCGCACCTGCAGTAGCGAATTATTCCATGAATCCCATCTTTAATTTAGAGAAAGAATCAATACTTCCTCTTTCCAGGTCCATAAACCAAGATCTGGCTGCCCTGGTTAACGTACTAGCAAAGGCCTTGCAGAGTACGTCGTCCTGGTTGGACAATAGTGCCATCATGCCCTCGAAAGCTTGGAGGTGATCAAGAGCGTCCGAGTTACCGGAGTATTTGTCCAGGTGGGAAGTTTTAATTGGGGAGTAGGTGGGGAATCCTTGATCCATAGCGCAAAAGGACGCATGGCGTCATAATGAGTCTTGGGCTTTCTCTGCCCTTGGTTCATCTCGATATTATCCAGCCTATCTTGTAAATCCATTATGAGCCTTTCGCTTATTGCCGAGGTGCGGCGGGAACTCCGAGGTCTCTTTCTCTCTTGGTATCGGCCTCTCCCAACAACCCGGCTTATTTCTGGGTCATTCAGAGGTCGTCTCGGCAGAGAACGGCGAGGTGGTGCTTGTCTTGGCGGGACTTGATCCTGATTCTGCCATCGTCGCCTCTCTCCCAGAATTCTCACATCTGGAGATTCCGCCTCTTGTTCCCTTCTTCGGTTTATCTGATTCCTCAGATCTCTTTCTCCGGGGTTGACTGGGCCGAGTTGGCCTTCTAGTCGGCTTGGTGGAGCAGCTCGGTTTCCTGGGGGCGCATTGCGTGGATCCTGATGACGTCTGTCGTCAGCACGCGGGTTTCCCCTACGGTTGCTCCTTTCTCCGTCTCCCAAAGCTCCTATAGTGCCAGAGGGCTGGGCGAAGGGCGCCAAGGAATGATCAGGATCGAATTCTAGAAGAGCCCTTTGGGCGTCGGCTAGTTGTTGGAGGGTTGAGAGGTTTTGTCGCAGCAACTCTCTACGATCAATAGGGGGTGGCCTAGATGGACCAACCTCGGTATTCTGAGGTCGCGAAGCCGTTCGCCTTCTTCGGCCATATGATGAGTTATCTCAGGTGGAGGACCTATGGAACGTGTATGCATCCCGCCTCCTTGAGGTGGAGGAGGGAGGCCTTGGTTCAAAGCAGCGTTATTCGCTACGTTAGGTGGTGGCTGATTGAGATTAGCATCTGGTGTAACACTAATCTCCTGACTGTCGGCGCGAATTCCAGACATGAGGAAATTGTGGTTATCCGGCTAGAAAGCTCTCTGATTGCACGTTTCCTGGCAATGGAACCAAACTGATGCTGCCAAAAACGTGTTGGATCAGCCCTCCGTCCAGCGGTTCGGATAAATCCAGCAATGAGAACTTTCCCGTTCGGATCTGCGCACAATAAACAAACGTAAACTATGCCGGGGCTTCACCGGCGAAGACCCTCCGGTGTGAGAGTAAGAATACGGGTGATATATGGGATTAGAGAAATCAATTGACTAGTTTTGAGCCAAAGAGTTCATTACCCGTTTCCTGTATAGAGGACCTGTTTATATAGGCATAGGTGAATGAGTCCTGACTTGTTAGAAAATCCAGGGAGCCCGTATTGTTATGGGACTGGTATTCCTTGGAGATAGACTCTAGATAAGGATGAGTGGTATCCCAGTTATCTTGTAGATGATATATCCTTGTTTAGATAAGGATCTTCAATGTTTAGAGTTGTAGTCAAACTCTGTAAGTGGACTCCCTGTGATAATGGGAGGTTTATGATACATCTCGGCCCGTCATCTAACTCGGCTCATCATAGAGGCCGACTAGGGATTAGGCCCCTTAGGACTCGGCCTAGTCAAGGACTGCCTGCTCGGCTTGATTGATATCGGCCCATAAGCATGGGCTTCTGGTGAATGGGCCTCTCGGTATAGGTCTTTTAGGTGTGTGGGCCCAGTGTGTATGGGTTCCATTTAACCAAGTCGGTTTATGTCGTTCATCTCTCTTTTCAAATCCTTCCAAAAGTGAGAAGATTTGGGAAGAAAGAAAATCAAAGCTGGGGATATTTTTCATAAACCCAATTTTACCCTCTCATCCCCGTATCTAACGCACCCTCCTCACATGAAAAACCCTCCAGTCCCGTCTTTCGTTCTCAACTCTCTGCTAACAATGGAGCTCTTCTCAAGCTGTTGTCGTATACCTGTACTTCAGCAGTGTTCCAAGAATTTGTTCAGTTCCACAAATCACAAAACCCCTAATTTCAAGATGATAACAAAAAAAAAAAAAAAAAAAGAAAACAAGCAGCAAGTTGAGAGGATAGAAAGTAAAGGAATGTAAACAAATGTATTTTTTATTTTTATTTTTTATTTCCCTTCATTTAATTTCAAATCTCTGTAGCATGACTAACTTTGAAACGGGCCCAGAGAGTTTTGAGTGACTGATGATAGGTATTTTAATTAACAATATGATAGTTTTAGTTCATATAATATGTCACCCCTAGTTTAGGACTTGATTTTTACTAGATCTTAGTTTACGGGTTTAAAATGATCAAATTGTAAGTTAGAATTATCAACATGTCACTTTAAAGTTTAAACTAAAACCCTCAATTGAACACTCACTCAATACTCGTAATGTATTGAATATAATTTGATAAACAACTGCGATACTTACTATGATAAATGTAACTTTGTAAGTAATATGAAACACTCTTAAAACATTGAGGAATACACTACACTAATTTTCCATTTCTTGAAATCGAACAATGTTCTGAATATTACTGACCAAGCACAGGAAATCGTGGAATGGGAGCATAAAAGCAAAGTAGACGGCAAAATGCATGCGTGTGGACACGACGCCCATGTCACTATGCTCCTTGGCGCTGCAAAAATCCTAAAACAACTCGAAAACAATTTACAGGTAACCGATCAATCCTTAAACTTAAAACCATATTCTATAAAAACATTAATCATTATGGTATAATGTAGGGAACAGTAGTTCTAATATTTCAACCAGCTGAAGAACGAGGGGAAGGAGCCAGAGACATGATCAAAGAAGGGATTCTTCATAATGTGGAGGCCATTTTTGGAATTCACATTGTCACAGCCTATCCTTCCGGCATTGTTGCAGCTAGACCGGGCAAGTTTTTAGCTGGTTGTGGAAGTTTTAAGGCCACATTCAAGGAAAGGCGGCCATGCCGCCCATCTCATGGTTCCATTGACCCCATTGTTGCAGCTTCGACTTCAATTATCAGTTTACAAAATATTGTTTCGAGAGAATCCGACCCTTTAGATTCTCCGGTATGAATTCCTTATTTTTATCATGATTTTGATTTTGGAGTTGGGATTTTTTTTGCTTTATTCGATTCGGGTTTTTGCAGGTTGTTTCTGTAGCCATGGTAGACGGAGGAGCTTCATTGAATGTCATCCCGGACTCTGTTACAATGACTGGTACTTATAGAGCATTTAGCAAGAAGAGCTTTTCTGCAGTGAGGACAAGAATAGAAGAGGTAATCAAAATTCTGCGCCAATTTTTAGTTTTAATATTGATGTTTATGAATTTGGGGAGCGTGCAGTTAACTACACAGCAGTCTGACAAGCCTTACAATAAGATGTAACTCATGTTACAGTACAAGTCAGAAGACTCATGCAATTAGACTGCAGTCTGCACATGCCCAAATCCAATTAGAAATATGTGCTAAAAGATCTTTTTATGTGTTTATATCAGATTATACGAGCGCAGGCAGCAGTGCATCGGTGTTCTGCTGAGATCGACTTCTCTGCAAATGAGCACCCGATGATACCCCCGGTTATAAATGATGAACGCGTGTACAAGCACGTAGTAGAAGTCTCAAACATGATTGTGGGAGAAGAAAATACAGTATTGTCAGATACTTTCACGGGGAGCGAAGATTTTGCGTATTACTTGGAAGAGATTCCGGGAATTCTGATTTTTCTTGGTGTCAGAAACGACCGGACTGGATCTGTTCATCCACCGCATAGTCCTCATTACACCATTGATGAAGATGTTCTTCCCATTGGAGCTGCACTTCATGCCACATTTGCATATACATATCTTCTGAACTCGTCGAGGGGACACATTTATGCATATAGAACTCATAGACATGTTTGTTCTTCTCGAGTAAGCTTAATTATATCAATTCATTAGCTGATTCGAGTTGATGTTTCTCATCTTTATCAAGTTAATTGAGAATAGATTTAAATGGATTAACTTTCATTTACGTGAATATATGTCCACTTTTGTGGAAGATGGAATTTGAGTTGCCGCACTGCTGTGCAGCCGGACTGGACTGCACATGCCCCAAATCCTAGTTATTACACATAGCAAATATATCAAGTCACGTATTACTACGTTTATATAAAAGCATAAACAAAGTACAGTAAAACTTAACGAAACTGACGAAGATTACTAACACAACAATGTCATGATCGTGACACTACGAAGGAGCGAACAAAAAAAACATACAAAATGGTACCCAGAATTTTAAGCAGATTTGTTGAGCACGAAGAACGAAGCAGCCAAAGCAAGGAGTCCTGCAGCCAACACTGCAGGAGAAGAAGCGAGGGCAGAGCTACCCGAAGGAGCAGGGGCAGGCATGTACATGCCCGGCATGTTTGGTGGCATGTCCATAGCCATACCTGAAGCTATCAGAATAGCAAAACAAGCAACAAATGCAGCAGCTGATGATTGAAGACGACCCATAATTTCTATATATAACGCGATCGAAGCTAACAGAAGGTTTTAATTTGGTATGTCAGGTTGGATTAAGCTGTTGAAATCTCGATGCTTTATAGATATGTCACATGTATGAATACCAAAAAAAGCAGTTAGTTAATATACAGCTAATAAGCTTTGAAAATGACGGAATTTGCGCTAACCTATGATTTTAAGTTTGTTTTTATCGCCTCGACTGCGATAAAACCAAAGTTAAGGGTCATTTTTACATAGAATAGACACTGTAAGTTTGTTAACAAATGGTTAAGGACAAATTAATGGAAATTAACGAGAAATTTATATATGTACAAGTTTAGCTTGTTTAGGAAGTTGACAAAATTAGGCACGTTGAAGACTGAAAAATCAGGACTTGGAGATAATGTTTTCAATTATACAGTATTGATCTTTCCTTTGTTTTAGAATTTTCATATGCTGCATAGTGAAACACATCTATATACTCCCTCCGTCCCAACTCACTTGAGACCTGAGAGGTGGGCACAATAACTAAGGAAAATAATAAAATAAAGAAAATGTGTGGTAGAAAATGAAGAGAGAGAATGAGTGGGGTTAATAGTAGGTTGATTGAATGAATTGTGGTGGAAAATGAGGAGAGAGAATGAGTGGGTGGGTAGATTGAATATAAAATTATAAAAAGATTACTATTTTACGAGTCTCAAGTGAAATGGGACAGATCAAAATGGAAATAAGTCTCAAGTGAGGTGGGACGGAGGGAGTATATATATATACTGTATATAAATAAAGGCCGAAGTAGATAGAGCCCATTAAACAGTTTCCCGCTCAACACCCCTCTATAAATAGAAACTGAAAAACGCGTTATACAGCCGTTTTATTTGTTTCTTCCAAAATCAAAATAAATTCTGGCAAAAACTTGGGTGAGACGGTAGGGATGGCCAAACCGGACCGGAACTGTCGAACCGGCCCGGATCCGGAACCGAAAAAACCGTAACCCGCCATGAACCGCCACGAAAACCGGAACCGTGGGAACCGGAACCGTTTTGGATAAGGGCCGGTTAAGGTTCAACCCCCTAAAAACCGTGAACCGGCGGTTCCGAACCGCCCAACCAAACCGCGAACCGGAACCGTCTGAACCGTCAGTAAACCGTTAAAAAACCATCAAAATCATTAGATTTCTAACAGTTTCATTAGAATTAACCGTTACTAATGGAAAGTTGACAAGAAAAATTGTGTTTTGACTGATTTTTTTGCCAAAATCAGTGAATGAAAATAATAAAAATGTGTTTTTGACCGATTTCTAACAGTTTCATCAGAATTAACCGTTAAAAAACCATCAAAAATGAACCGTGGAACCGAACCGGAACCGGACCGGAATCGAACCGGAACCGTATTGTGACAACCGGAACCGGAACCGGTGTAACCAAGGCCGGTTAAGGTTCATAAAAGCCGAACCGGAACCGGCGGTTCCGAACCGGAACCGTAACCGTAACCGTGTTTGGTCATCCCTAGACTGTCTCACCACGTGAGACAGATATATTTATCCAGATCCGACTTGAATCCAAACTGGATCCGCGGCATTGGGCTGATTCGGCAACTTGGGCTTCTGAGTCTGCTTGGGAATTGGTGTACAGAAAAGTAGAAAATTTGGTGGGGGCCGAAGTGGGCCTAAGCCTACTGGCTTCTGAATCCAGTTAAAGCCACGACTTGTCGCTTACCTGAGAGAGGATATCTTTTTTCAAAAAAAAAAAAAAAAAAAAACCCTCCAAAATTTAAAATCTAAATTCTTTTTTTTTGAAAGATAGTAGCTAAATTCTTGAGATATAAATTTTGAAAGTAAAAAATAATCCTCCTATTTTCTCTAATTAATGTCATTTTTTTAAAAAAAATATCCCAAAATAAATGTCCTTTTTTAAAATAACTCTGACTTTAAATGTATTTTATATATTATTGTGTACCGTTTTTTTATACTTGCAAACTAAATATTTAGAAAGATGATTATAAGGAAATATATGAATCTTTGCTATTAAATTATGTAAAAATAAGATATTTTCATAACTCTCTTAAAATAAAATAGAATTTAGACATTTTAGAAAAAGACGGAGGGAGTAATAATATGTAAGCAATGTTGTGACGAGCCGAATAAAAAGCACTATCTTCATATAGTTTGAATAATTTTGTAAAATAGTACTCCCTCCGTCTCAATTGAAATAGAATTTGGTCTTGATATAGGGATCAAAAATACTAATATTTTATTAAAAAAATATAGTTTATAAAGTAGGTCTTTTATAAGTATGAAAGATAGAGAAATGGGTAGAAAATAGTGAGTAAAAAGTTGTCGTGAGTATGACAAGTGGGTTCTATGAATAAAACTTTTTATTTTGGAATGTCTTATTTCAGTGGGACACCGAATATGGCAATACGTCTTACTTCGCGTGGGACGGAAGAGTGTTATTCCAAAAAAAAAAAAAAAAAAAAAAAAAAACCTTCAAAGTTTTTTTGTCGGTCAAATGTAACACTTACTATGAATGAATGTATACGTTGTGTTACACAAATGTAACAACTTTTAGTATATATTAATGTAATAATATTCCATCCGTCCTAGTTACATTCACTTATTGAAATTGTAACATTTATATAGAAAATTGGAACATTTGTTTTAAAAGAAAATGCATTAAAGCAAAATGACACATTTACACAAGTTTGTGAAGATTATATTGTATCAGTCATAAATTCTTATAGAAATGACACAGGCTAGTTGTGTATAATAGTGTCTAAATAAATATAAATTACTCAGTTTTACATTCTATTGTGTGGATGAAGTAAGTATGTTATACGTTTGAATTTTATTTTGTATAAAAATAAATTGTTATAATTTTATTATCAAAGAACTGTTACATTTCAATTTGGGAACCATTACATTATTTATAGAAACCATTACGTTACTTTATAGTAAGTGTTACATTTGTCGAAACCAACGATAGGTGTTACATTTGTCAAAACGAATGATATGTATTACATTTGTCAAAACGAACTATAAGTGTTACATTTTCCAAAACGAGCGATAAGTGTTACATTTATCGAAACGAGTGATAAGTGTTACATTTGTCGAAACGAGCGATAAGGGTTACATTTTGTCGAAACGAGCGATAAGTGTTACATTTGTGAAACGAGCGATAAGTGTTACATTTGTCGAAACGAGCGATAAGTGTTACATTTTGTCGAAACGAACGATAAGTGTTAATTTTGTCTAAACCAAGGATAAGTGTTACATTTGTCAAAACCAACGATAAGTGTTACATTTGTCGAAACGAGCGATAAGTGCTACATTTGTCGAACGAGCGATAAGTGCTACATTTGTCGAAACGAGCGATAAGTGTTACATTTGTCAAAAACGAGCGATAAGTGTTACATTTTGTCGAAACGAAGGATAAGTGTTACACTTTGTCGAAACGAACGATAAGTATTACTGTTAGAGCAAAAACATATAAAGAACGATGTCAAGCGAAATAATCAAACACAACACAAGAATTTACGTGGTTCACCAACTTGGCTACGTCCATGGGCGGAGGGAGAATATATTATTATCAATGGCAATTACAAAAGTCGATCTTCACTAATCTAGTTGCACGAATTATTGAGCCCAATAATTCCGTCAACCTAAATCTAGATCTTAGATCTCTACTTGTATCTCTCAAAGGTGACCGGCAAAAAATTATGCTAGAGGAGGGGTTAGTATGTATAGGCATAAATACTAGAAACCCAAAAGGAGATTGTGTACAATGTAATTGGAATCCTATTTCTTGTGTACAAAGTAATTCTATTCTCATTAGGAAACGGCTTTCCTAATTCTTGAACAATTCCTTGTACCAATAAGAAACCTAATTAAACCAATAAACTTTAATCCATGTAACAAAAGGACTTTCATATTGATTCAAAGTCATATTCCTAACAGTTACATTTTGTTTAAACCAACGATAAGTGTTACATTTTTCGAAACGAGCGATAAGTGTTACAGTTGTCGAAACGAGCGATAAGTGTTACATTTGTCGAAACGAGCGATAACTGTTACATTTTGTCGAAACGAGCGATAACTGTTACATTTTGTCGAAACGAGCGATAACCGTTACACTTTGTCGAAACGAGCGATAACCGTTACACTTTGTCGAAACGAGCGATAAGTGTTACACTTTGTCGAAACGAGCGATAAGTGTTACATTTTGTCTAAACCAACGATAAGTATTACATATATCAAAACCAACGATAAGTGTTACATTTGTCAAAACGAATGATAAGTGTTACATTTGTCCAAACGAACGATAAGTGTTACGATTTGTCGAAACGAGCGATAAGTGTTACATTTGTCGAAAAGAGCGATAAGTGTTACACTTTGTCGAAACGAACGATAAGTGTTACATTTTGTCTAAACCAATGATAAGTGTTACATTTGTCGAAACCAACTATAAGTGTTACATTTGTCAAACCAACGATAAGTGTTACATTTGTCGAAACGAACGACAAGTATTACATTAGTCTAAACAAAAGATTGGAACATGTCACTACCTGGATCAATCAGCCTCATAAGGGCATTATACATTTACAACAAGATTGTGAAGATTATATTGTGTCACTCATAAAATCTCAAATTCTTATTGGAATGACACAGGCTAATTGGGTATAATAGTGTCTAAATAAATACTCCCTCTGTCTTTTTAGTCTGTTCACTTTTGGTCAACGGGAGAAAACTTTGACCAAGCATTTAATGTCAATCTAACAATCCTAATGAAATTTTTAAATTATTTTGATAAATTAAATGATTATTTATCAATTACAATTGTTAGAATTTCATTAGGATGGTTAGATTGACATTAAATGTTTGGTCAAAGTTTACTCCCGTTAACCAAAAGTGAACAGACTAAAAAGGCGGTATACTCTATTATTACATTCTATTGTTGTGTATGAAGTACATTATACATTTGAATTTTATTTTGTATAAAGTAAATTGTTACAGTTTTATTATCAAAGAAATATTACATTTCATCGATCGAAAACATTACATTCCTTTATAATAAGTGTTACATTTATCAAAACCAACGATAAATATTACATGTCACGACCCGAAAACCCGTCTCTATTTTATTATTAAATAATTAATTATTTATTTATTTATTTGATTATTTATTTATGTGCGCATTTTATATCTCATAATATTAATTTATGTCTAGCATTATTTGGTTGATAGTGTGTTAGTAGGGGTGAGGGGGCCTAAGTGTAAGTTTTTAAAATCATTCTCCTACTCCCTCCCTACTTCCCCTTCTCCCTCACTCTTCCTCACCTCACACACTGCACATTCTCTCTCTCTTTCCATGGAAAAGTAAGAAATTTCCCCTCCCTTCTTCCTTCATTTTAGTCATCTTCCTCTCATCTTTTCTTGGTACTCATTTTATGAAATGTTTAGATCGTCGATAGGATCGTCTAGAGCCAAGAATATTTGAATTCCGACTCATTTCATAAATTCCAAGTAAGTTGCTTTTTCCCTCATTTATGCTAAAAATGTTCATCCTTAGCTCATTTGATGCTCTAGTTGTTATATATTGCTTCTTGGGTTGATTTGGAATTGATTTGCATTTTATCCATTTTTGTGAAAATTTGATGTTTGAATCTTTTCTTGATTTGGGTTGATTAGATGTTGTTATATGGGTCCTTTTAAATTTATAAGTTGTTCTAGTACCTTAATATGCTAGTTAGAGGTGTTGGATTTTGGTTGTGTTGAGTTTTGGTAAAGAAAATGGAAGAACCCAGTTCATCCTTGCCGAATTCCGGCAGAACAGGGTTGTGGGTGTAGATACCCCGGGGAACCACGGCTTGGCTAGAGCGGTGAATTATCCTAGGATGTCTAACTTGTTTTAGATTGTTTAGAGTCGCCACCTATGTTTTTAAAGGAACATAAGAAAAACCTAAAAATAGCCTAATTTATGTACAAAACCAGAGATTCGGGAGAGAAGGGTTCGGGGTTAGGTGACGGAGTGGGAAGTACTTAAACACCCACTCCGCCCCGCTTACGCGGGTCTTGCTACTATTGGTGTTCTAATATTTACATGTCCTTCAATTAATTAAATAGAAATGTGCTAACAATTGTGATGAGAAGAAAGGGGAAATAAAGGGGAAATAAAATAGAATTGTTTTATTTATTTAATGATAAAGATTACATGTGCCAAGTAATGTTAAAGAATTACATTAAGAGATGAAGAGAAATTAACATGGTGAATTAAAGTTGAGATTAAAATGTAGGGAGATAACCTTAACTAACTTCAATATGTGAAGTAGTCATGTTGGTCATGTCCCATTAATGGGGATTGCATACATTGACTAGAACATGAATAGAATAAAAAAAAAAGAAGACTTATACCTTTAGAAAGAAGACTTCAAACTTGGACTTGAAAATGATGTTGTTTGTGTAGAGATTTGTGTAGAGTTTCGTTGCGTAAAACTCTTGTTGGGAGAATTTGTGTAGGGAAAAATGATATAGAATTTGCGTAGAGAGAAAGTTCCAAGTCTAAAAAATCAGGTCCCTTTCCAAGGTAGAAGATGATGGTTTTTATAGGTAAAAAAAGAGGGAAAGGTTGGAGGGAAAAGATGATCATCCATGTGAAATGGAATTGACCAATAAAAATAAGATAAATAAATAATAAATAAAAGAAATAAAAGAAATCAAATAAAATAAAAAGGAAATATTTTGTTTTAATGAAAAGGCTAGAAGTGTGGGATTGGGAGTTTGAATGAAAAAGGGGGGATAAATGTGGATGTAAAAAGATGTTTTTTTGTGATCAAGAAAAGATGTTTGTAAATAAGAAAAGGGAGGGAAATAAGGTGCAATCCGTTACTGCCAAAGTGGGAAGCGCGCGGGTCCGGCTTTTGGGGCGGGACGCGCGCGCGCGGCTCACTGGCAGTGCCCGGAGCGCCCGCGGGTAAAAATGACAGAATGACAGAAATGACTCTAAAATTAACTCTGTTATGCAGTTTAGTCCAAAACTAACGGAATCAGTTAGGAACTTAACCGAAGTAACAGAAATTAATAATAAAAATAAGTTAAATAAAAATACTATGTATGCAATCGGGGTGAGAGGTCCAAGGCGGGGTGTCTACAGTGGGCGACCGCGCCCACTTTTGCTTGGGCTACCGCCCAGGTCATCAGTTTGATTGGTTTTGAAACTTGGTTTTGGGCGACCGCCCATGGTGGTTTTGGGCGACCGCCCATGTTAGCTGAACTGAAAGTCTTTATTTTAATTGTTTTTCGAAGTCAGCTTGGTCTAGGCTCGGAGTACCATTCTAGTTAACTTGAGTTAATACCGTGTAACACTTTAGTACTTGAGATTGGTACCCTTGTGAACAAATGTGTTATGGAATTTAACTAATTATTGGTTTGAGAATGTTGGGACAACTTTATAAGGTGATGTTGAATTGATTTATCTTTATGATGATTATTTGGCATGGTTCCCTACTTTGGAATCATTAATTGTTCTTTGAGCTAGTATTTTATTACTTAGCATTTATTTGAAAGTCCAGCTGGTTACTTGTGTTCGAGTCAGGTAATGGATAATGCTATAATGGCACAAGCCAAGTCCAGTATAGCGTCGTCCATTGGTCCTTGTTTCCTCATCCAGATTGGCCTTGGTTGAGATGAGCTAGCTTCCCTCGAGAAGTAGTCTAGCTAACTTTTTTGAGTATGACTTTGTGTCATGACTCCCGTCCTTTGTGACATGTTACTATTGGTTATGGTTCCGGTACCGGGGTTTTCTCTTCAGCTTTTATGCTACTATGAAGATGTTGATTGGTTGATTGTTGAAGCTGCGCAGCGATCCTTTATCGGTTCTATCAGTTGGGAAACCTTGGCTAATATCCTTTGTTAATTGTTTATTTCCGCTGCTATCTGTTAACTGCTAATTGTTATGTGCTATATGTGATTTATTATTGGTTATTGCATCATAGCATGTCATGTAGTTGCATTAGTAACTTATTGAGATTTATCTCACCCCCTTTCTTTTATCTTTGTTTTTCCTTAACCCCCCCCCCAGGAGGAAAGGAATAGTACTCGCTGATCACGAGGAGGACGTCGAGTGTGG
Source organism: Campanula takesimana (assembly GCA_026119855.1). NCBI lineage: Eukaryota > Viridiplantae > Streptophyta > Magnoliopsida > Asterales > Campanulaceae > Campanula > Campanula takesimana. The sequence goes on along the minus strand of JAOWBW010000807.1, from coordinate 66,917 downwards.
AAGTATCTTTTGGGAAGGTTGTTTCGGTTTACAATTATTTAAATGTATAACCTTTGGGATAGTATCCAAACATTGGCGTCATTAAGAATTGTGTATTTTTGTATTTTTGGGTATAAGCTTGTGGAGCTTATGCTAGTTGTATTTTGTTGTTGTTAAGCTTGGATTTACAAAACTTGTCCTATCAACTTTTGGTATAAAATGGAATTTTTATCTTTAGTATTTTGGTAATTGTGTGTTAAGTCGACGTCCAGCTCGCGAGTCCCGGGCCCGCGGGGTCGGGGTCGCGACAGTTGGTATCAGAGCTATGGTTTAGCTCTAAGTCTAAGTATAGGTGGACTAGTATGACCTAGGAGGGTAGTTGTGTTTGGAGTGAGTAACGTTGATGTTTTATGCAGGTATTTGTCCAACATGGAAAGAAGAAGAAGTGGTGAAAGTAACGCCGGAACTTCAAATCAGAATGAAACAAGAGATGAAGCCCGTGCAATGTTTCAGGGTATGTTTGAGGCGGCCATGAAGGCTATTCATGACCAAGGTCCGAGAGTAGAGCAAGCACCACCACCCCGATATGGTTTGGAGCAATTCTTGAAACTGAAACCGGCGGAGTATAATGGGGAACCCGATGTGAAGAAGGCCGAGCTATGGATCGAATCAATGGAGAAGATTTACGATGTCTTTGGTTGCACTGGTGAGGATAAGGTCCGATTTGCGGCCTATAAGCTTGTGGGTACCGCCGAGCATTGGTGGAAAGGGATTAAAGCAAGTTGGGACGAGACTAATACACCGTATGCGTGGGAATTGTTTGTGCGGAAATTCAAAGAGCATTTTATTCCGGTAGTTGATCAGAACCGGAAGGAGATCGAACTTCTCAATTTGGATCAAGGCTTATTGTCCGTGGCTCAGTACTCGGCTAAGTTCACAGAATTAGCCAGGTATTGTGACTATCTTGTGAGGACGGAGGAGCAGAAAGCAATGAGGTTCATCCGAGGTTTGAAGACATCTATCCGGACTCAGCTTATAGCTCAGAGGATTCTGACATTCCAGGATGCTGTTGATCGTGCATACTTAATCGAGCAAGACATTGGGGAACATAAGAGGAAGACCGAGGTTGCGAACACGGGTAAGCAAGGAAGTCATACCAAGTCACAACCACATCAACGTTCAGATAACCGAGGTAATTCGGGAGGACCATCTCAGTTTAAGGGACAAACCGTACCAAGGAATCCGGGTACTACTCCAGGAAACCAAAATAGGAGGCTTTGCACCTATTGTCAGAGGGAAGGCCATTCAGAGGACCGGTGTTGGAAGAAGCAAGGGAAGTGTATTAATTGTGGCCAGTTGGGGCATTTGCGAAAGATTGCCCGAGGTTCATAGGCCAACCATCAGGGTCAGGAGCTGGTTCTTCTCAGGGTCATAAATAGATGCTGCGGGAAAGCCCAAGGTCCAAGGAAGGGTATTTGCCATGAATCAACAAGAAGCTACCGATGATCCTTCCGTTATTGGAGGTATTGTTTCTGTGTCTAATGTGAGCGCTCGTGCGTTAGTAGATCCAGGATCATCGCATTCTTACATATCTGTGCAATTTGCTTCTTTGCTAAATGTTGCATTTGAGTCTTTACCTTATGTGCTAGAGGTGTCGACCCCTATAGGAGAATGTTTGGTGACTGATAGAGTACTTCGTGCTTGTGATGTGCTTATATGTGGTCGTGTCTTGTGTGCGGACTTGGTAGTCCTTCCGATTCAAAACTTTGATGTTATTTTGGGTATGGATTGGTTGAGCAAGTTTTATGCTTCTGTTGATTGTCGTAAGAAAGTTGTTACCTTTTCTATTCCCAATGTGCCTAAGTTTGTTTTTGAGGCTAGTCTTTTGAGTAGAAAAGTTCGTTTAATTTCTTATGTGAAAGCGAGAAAATTATTGCATCGTGGTTGTGAGGGTTACTTGGCTAGTGTGCTTGATACTAAGAAAGAATCACCCGGTTTGGAAAGTGTTCGAGTGGTTAGAGAATTTCCTGACGTTTTCTCTTCTGAGTACGATATGCCGCCCGATCGAGAGATAGAGTTCTGTATAGATCTTCTACCAGGTACAGCTCCGATTTCGAAAGCACCCTATAGAATGGCCCCGGCAGAGTTGAAAGAATTGAAGGTTCAGTTGCAGGAGTTGCTTGATAGAGGGTTTATTTGACCTAGTGTTTCCCCGTGGGGAGCACCGGTTTTGTTTGTGAGAAAGAAAGACGGTTCGTTGAGGTTGTGTATCGATTACCGAAGGTTGAATCAGGTAACGGTGAAGAACAAATATCCTCTACCGCATATTGATGATTTATTCGATCAACTTCAAGGGTCGGTAGTATTTTCTAAACTTGATTTGAGGAGTGGGTACCATCAACTGAAGATTCGATCGGATGATATTCCGAAGACTGCTTTTCGCACTCGTTATGGTCATTATGAATTCTTGGTTATGCCGTTTGGGTTGACTAATGCACCGTCCGTGTTTATGGATTTGATGAACCGACTCTTCCATCCTTATCTGGACTCGTTTGTAGTGGTTTTCATCGATGATATTCTTGTCTATTCTAAATCCCGAGAGGAACACGAGCAACATCTGAGGACAATTTTATCAGTTCTTGCAAAGGAACAGTTGTTCGCGAAGTTTAGTAAGTGTGAATTTTGGCTCGAGGAAGTTTCGTTTCTGGGGCATGTTATTTCTAAAGATGGGATTTCTGTGGATCCTTCGAAGATAGAAGCTATTGTTGATTGGAAGAAACCCGAGACAGTGACTGAGATCAGAAGTTTTCTGGGGTTAGACGGATATTACCGGAGGTTTGTAGAAGGGTTTTCACGGATTGCTACACCGATGACTCAGTTGACCCGAAAGAATGTTCCGTTTGTGTGGACTGAAAAATGTAATAACAGTTTTGAGGAATTGAAGAAGAGGTTGACTACTGCACCGATTCTTGCATTACCAAATGGGAACGATGACTTGGTGATTTATAGTGATGCATCGAAGGAAGGCTTGGGTTGTGTTTTAATGCAGAATGGGAAAGTGATCGCGTATGCTTCGAGGAAGTTGAGCCCTAGTGAACAGAATTATCCTACTCACGATATGGAATTGGCAGCTATCGTATTTTCTCTTCAGAAGTGGAAGCACTACCTTTACGGGGCAAAATTTTAGATTTTCACGGATCACAAAAGTTTGAAGTATCTTTTCTCTCAGAAGGAACTTAATAACCGACAGCGTCGATGGATGGAACTTTTGAAGGACTATGATTGTAAGATATCCTATCATCCCGGGAAGGCGAATGTTGTAGCCGATGCGATTAGTAGAAAATCTTATGTGGCTTCAATGATGGTTCGAGAGTGGAAAATGCTTGAGGATGTTCGAGATTGGTGTCCTCGTAAATCGAGACATGGGGCTATTTTTGCGAATATTAGGGTATCTCCGACCCTAATTCATAGAATAAAGGAAGCTCAGAAAGAAGATCCCGAGTTAGTGAAAATAATGGGTAAGTTGAAGGAGAAGAACTTCGAGGATTTTTCTGTGAGTTCGATTGGAGTATTGACTTTTCGTGGACGGTTGTGTGTACCCGACGTTGATGGAATAAAGAGACAAGTTTTAGATGAAGGTCATAAATCGAGATATACTATTCATCCCGGTAGTACGAAGATGTACCAAGATCTGTAACAACAATTTTGGTGGAACAACATGAAGAGAGAAATAGCTGAGTATGTATCGAAGTGTTTAACTTGTCAGCGGGTCAAAGCCGAGCATCAGAGACCCGCAGGACTACTTCAGCCATTAGAGATTCCGGAGTGGAAATGGGAACATGTGACTATGGATTTTGTTACGGGACTACCTCGTACCCGTAGGAAGTATGACAGTGTTTGGGTGATCGTGGATCGATTGACCAAGAGTGCTCATTTTCTTACCGATTGATATCAGATACTCGATGGAGAAACTTGCGACCCTTTATATGAATGAGGTTGTGAGATTACATGGGGTCCCGGTTAGTATTGTGTCGGATCATGATCCGAGGTTTACTTCTAGATTCTGGAAAGCGTTACAGGAAGCTTTGAGTACCGACTTGAGATTCAGTACAGCTTTTCACCCTCAGACTGACCGTCAATCGAGAGGACTATTCAGATTTTAGAGGATATGTTGCGAGCTTGTTCGATAGACTTCTCAGATTCTTGGGATGTTCATTTACCCCTAGTGGAGTTTTCTTATAATAACAGTTATCAGGCTAGTATCGAGATGGCTCCTTACGAGGCTTTATATGGAAGAAAGTGTAGATCGCCTATCTGTTGGGATGAAATCGGGGAAGCGAAGATATGGGGTATCGACTTGGTTCAGAATTCAGTTGAGAAAGTCAAAGTTATTCGTGATCGATTGACGACAGCCCAGAGTCGACATAAGAGCTATGCGGACCACCGAAGACGTGATCTTAATTTTCAGACCGGAGACCTTGTATTCTTGAAGGTGTCTCCGAAGGTTGGTATTCGAAGGTTTGGGAAGAAAGGTAAATTGGCTCCGAGGTTTATTGGACCGTTTGAGATTTTGGAGAAAGTGGGACTTCTTGCTTATCGACTCGCATTGCCATCTTCTCTTGACCGATTGCATAACGTCTTTCATGTTTCTATGCTTCGGAAGTATGTTCATGATCCATCTCACGTGTTATCGAGGGTGCCCGAGGATATAAAGCCTGACATGTCATATGAGGAACGACCGGTTCGGATTCTTGATACTAAAGTCCAAGAGTTGAGGAATAAAAGAATTGCGTTGGTTAGAGTGCTATGGAGGAATCACAATGTCGAGGAATCAACGTGGGAGCTTCGAGGAGAGATGGAACGGAAATATCCGTGGCTTTTTGTTTCGGGTAACTACCTTTAAAATTTGGGTCAAATTTTCTTTAAGGAGGAGTGAATGTCACAACCCGAAAACCCGTCTCTATTTTATTATTAAATAATTAATTATTTATTTATTTGATTATTTATTTATGTGCGCATTTTTTATCTCATAATATTAATTTATGTCTAGCATTATTTGGTTGATTTTGTGTTAAGTGTGTTAGTAGGGGTGAGGGGGCCTAAGTGTAAGTTTTTAAAATCATTCTCCTACTCCCTCCCTACTTCCCCTTCTCCCTCACTCTTCCTCACCTCACACACTGCACATTCTCTCTCTCTTTCCATGGAAAAGGTAAGAAATTTCCCCTCCTTTCTTCCTTCATTTTAGTCATCTTCCTCTCATCTTTTCTTGGTACTCATTTTATGAAATGTGTTTAGATCGTCGATAGGATCGTCTAGAGCCAAGAATATTTGAATTCCGACTCACTTCATAAATTCCAAGTAAGTTGCTTTTCCCCATTTATGCTAAAAATGTTCATCCTTAGCTCATTTGATGCTCTAGTTGTTATATATTACTTCTTGGGTTGATTTGGAATTGATTTGCATTTTATCCATTTTTGTGAAAAATTGATGTTTGAATCTTTTCTTGATTTGGGTTGATTAGATGTTGTTATATGGGTCCTTTTAAATTTATAAGTTGTTCTAGTACCTTAATATGCTAGTTAGGGGTGTTGGATTTTGGTTGTGTTGAGTTTTGGTAAAAAAAATGGAAGAACCCAGTTCATCCTTGCCGAATTCCGGCAGAACAGGGGTTGTGGGCGACCGCCCACTTTTGGCTTGGGCGACCGCCCAGGTCATCAGTTTGATTGGTTTTGAAACTTGGTTTTGGGCGACCGCCCATGGTGGTTTGGGCGACCGCCCATGTTAGCTGAACTGAAGGTCTTTATTTTAATTGTTTTTCGAAGTCAGCTTGGTCTAAGCTCGGAGTACCATTCTAGTTAACTTAAGTTAATACCGTGTAACACTTTAGTACTTGAGATTGGTACCCTTGCGAACAAATGTGTTATGGAATTTAACTAAGTATTGGTTGAGAATGTTGGGACAACTTTATAAGGTGATGTTGAATTGATTTATCTTTATGATGATTATTTGGCATGGTTCCCTACTTTGGAATCATTAATTGTTCTTTGAGCTAGTATTTTATTACTTAGCATTTATTTGAAAGTCCAGCTGGTTACTTGTGTTCGAGTCAGGCAATGGATAATGCTATAATGGCACAAGCCAAGTCCAGTATAGCATCGTCCATTGGTCCTTGTTTCCTCATCCAGATTGGCCTTGGTTGAGATGAGATAGCTTCCCTCGAGAAGTAGTCTAGCTAACTTTTTGGAGTATGACTTTGTGTCATGACTCCCGTCCTTTGTGACATGTTACTATTGGTTATGGTTCCGGTACCGGGGTTTTCTCTTCAGCTTTTATGCTACTATGAAGATGTTGATTGGTTGATTGTTGAAGCTGCGCAGCGATCCTTTATTCGGTTCTATCAGTTGGGAAACCTTGGCTAATATCCTTTGTTAATTGTTTATTTCCGCCGCTATCTGTTAACTGCTAATTGCTATGTGCTATATGTGATTTATTATTGGTTATTGCATCATAGCATGTCATGTAGTTGCATTAGTAACTTATTGAGATTTATCTCACCCCCTTTCTTTTATCTTTGTTTTTCCTTAACCCCCCCAAGGAGGAAAGGAATAGTACTCGCTGATCACGAGGAGGACGTCGAGTGTGGAAGTAGCTTTTGGGAAGGTTGTTTCGGTTTACATTATTTAAATGTATAACCTTTGGGATAGTTTCCAAACATTGGCGTCATTAAGAATTGTGTATTTTTGTATTTTTTGGTATAAGCTTGTGGAGCTTATGCTAGTTGTATTTTGTTGTTGTTAAGCTTGGATTTACAAAACTTGTCCTATCATCTTTTGGTATAAAATAGAATTTTTATCTTCAGTATTTTGGTAATTGTGTGTTAAGTCGACGTCCAGCTCGCGAGCCCCGGGCCCGCGGGGTCGGGGTCGCGACATTACATCTGTCTCTAAACGAATGATTGGAGCATGTCAGTTACCTGGATCAACAAGCCTCCAAAGTGTACACATAACAAAATTGTCGGGATAAGAAACAAATATCTCGGTATGAAATCTATTAGTATAGGAAAAAGTGTGACATCCTCAAAGTCTTATTGTCCCCGTCTGACCCAGGTAATTTTTCAAGTTGTCAAATACTCCTATGATTTTACAGATGTTGCTCAAAACTCACCAAGTGCAAGAGAACGCTTCAAAAAACCTTTGTAATTTCCTAAATGATCCGCTCCAATTAATCTCCCCAAAGCCAGTTCACATTCAGTCAAGAACAACACACATACATGCCTTCCAAACCAATTCGGCCACATATGAGGATGTGAATGATCACCCTACAATTTTTTTAATAATAATAATAGTAATAAAATGATCACCCTACAAAAAGTAACCCACAATTACAGCACAAGACTACTTCAATATGAAAAAGACACCATCATTTCACATACTTGAAGTCTTATTTTCCCCGTCTAACCCAGTTAACTTTTTAAGTTGTCAAATATGATTTTACAAAAGTTGCTCAAAACTCACCATTTAGTATCAGATCTGGAATTTATGTAGAAGTTTGGAACAGATCTAGTCGGATTTGGGGTCTCTGTTGTTTTTCTTGTCTCTCACCATCAGTGGCGGACCTCGGATTTTTAAACACCGGGTGCACAATACTACATAACTTCAAACTAAAATTTTCCGTAACGCAATTATATTATAATACATAACTTTAAATACAACTGTCTCATAAATTTTTTCGTAACACAATTTATACTGCATAACTTCAAATACCCTAGTTGCATGCAGTGGCGCACCTTAGATTACTAAAAAATTTCGTAACTCAATTGATTCATTCGATGCATGCAAGGCGCTAGGCTATCTATACGGTCGAGGCCCTTTAATTTTCTGAATGTGCGAGCAACAATGACGTAAGACCTTCTCACGTCGCTATTTTTTTTCTCCATTTTCTTTACCTCTTATCAGTCTTACGTAGACTAACAATGAGAATTAGAGAATTTTATTGATAAAAAAGATTGACACATGTACTTAACCGGTTGTGTTTGCATTTAGATTGAGTTGATATAGTTTCAAAAAATATCATAAGGTTAATGTAATAAATTTTAGTGACAATAGATTTAAAGAAATTTTCGTATTTTTAGTGATATTGCAATATTTTTAAAAATATTTTAAATTATTACTAATAATTCAAAAAATATATTGTAGAAAAAATCCAAAATCCCTTCTTTTTTTTTCTAAAAAATAAACCCAAATTAGTTAAGCTTGAACTAAAAAATAAATGATAAAAGCCCATGAGAAAAAAATAAGCAACATGAATGAGTAAAAAATTAAAAAGCAACTCAATTTGCTACCAATGGGATTTGAACCTTCACCGTTCATAGCTCACATGAACACCCTAACCACTAGAGCAATCAATCTATTTTGTTTATAATGGGAAATCTATTTATATATCTAACTCATTTATTATGGGGATGCATTTAGTAATAAAAAAAATTAAAATTATTGAATTATTTGGTTGACCCGGTGCACGTGCACCCCCTCCTACTATGGGAGGTCCGCCCCTGCTCACCATAAATCTACTCAAAGATTTATGTTTGAGAGAGAGAGAAAGAAAGTCGGAGGCCGCGAAAATTCTTACTTTAAAGGCGGCGGCGGATGTGACCGGAGAAAGGTAGTGGTCGAACTCGCCGGAGCGACAGTGGCCGCCTGAGAAAGAGAGAGGGAGGGGCGTCTAGGTTTGCGTTGAGAGAGTTTAGAGAGAGAAAATTTGAAAATTAATCAATAGGTTTATTTATGGATCCATTTACGTGGGTTGGGCCAAGTGGGATCCGTCTCACGTTGTGAGATGGTATCGCAGGAGTCCATCTCATAAATTTCATACAATCATTATCAAATCTATAGCATGATTACTTTAATAATCTTTTTATTACTGCGTCTCTTTATCCTCACGTTTATATTTTGTAAAAAATTTACCAAAATAACTCATCACCAAGTAGAAATACATTTGGATGTGTTTCTTTTCCTTCAACTCCATCATCTATTCATATGTAATTCTCTCATGTTATGAATTATTATAATTTATACTCATATGCACCAAAATACTTGTAGTTTTAGGACTTTGCACACCTACTAAGAAAAGCAATCAATACATATCAAATATACACTATTACCCTTTGATTAATTCAAGTAGCTATGCAATTAAAAAAATTATAGTGACAACTACCTATCATAAATAAATGCAGTTTTGGTAAATATGTGTCAATCTTTTATGGAAAACTGCAAAATTGCAAATACTTTGGGACAAAAAATCTTTCCTAAAACTGCAAGTATTATTTATTCTGTACATGCAACAAGTGATCGTTATTTATGAGACATGCCAAAAGGAAAAGTAAGAACTTTAAACTGGAACAGTTGAATGAAGTATACTCTCTTTGCCCCAGACTAATGGACAGAAAAAATTTCTAGCGCGGTAATTAAGGAAAGTGTTAGTGTTTCGAGTATGAAAAATGAGTAGGAAAGAGAAAGTGTAAGTGTTGTAAATATAAAAGCAAGTATGAGAGAAAAAGAATGAGAGGAATAATAAAAATTATTTACTATTTTTAATAGAGAAAATTTTGGAGGAAACTAGTTCCTCTATAAGTTATAAAAACACACTCTTTTTAATATTGTACCCATATAAATATAAATGAGTTTATTGCCAATTTGACATGCGTACTATCAAAATCTTGACGATTTGCCCTCGTACTAAAGAAACTCACACTATGACCTGCGTACTATGGCTTTAATAAAAAATTGCCCAAGGATAACGATGACCCGTTAGAAATCTAACGGGCTGTCAATATATGTTAAAAAATTAACAAACTTATAATAAGAAAATATCAAATGTGGCCCTGATAATTATATTAATGTCGTAAACGTCCAAAAATATTTATATTCATATTTCTTTTTCTTTTTTCTTTTTTTTTTTAATTTGAATTTGGGTGTAATTTGATGCATTTGGAGTTTAAATATAACAATAATTATGTAATTAGATTTGTTAATTAGATTTAACCATCACTATTACACAACCACCAATATTGTTAGTTACCACCGCCCACCACGAGTCACCACCGCCGACCACCACGAGTCACCACCACCACCACCACCGTCAAATCTTGATTTGGAGCACACACATAAACACAAACACACACCTAGATATGGATTTGAGAACTTAGACACACACTTAGATAGATCTAGATTTGAAAACATAAAAACACACATATGCACACACTGAAAAGAGAGGGAAGTGAGAGAGATGGGAAAGAGTGAGGGGATAGAGAGAGAGAGAGAGAGACGATTCGTATGGGCAGAGATGGAGAATTCCCCAAATTGGCCAAAATTCCCATCTGAAACTGTTTACCACTGAGATCAATTCAGGTGACGACATTGAGCGAGAGTTGGAGACGGCGGAGGTGCAGAAAACGCAGACATTGGGGCCGGTCCAGTTGGGGGTGAAGTTGAATGGATCGGAGAATATGTCAGACAGAAAAGGGGATCAATTAGGGATGAAGAAGATTATGAAAGCGTGCCGGAATCGAAAGAAGAAGATGACTGGAATTTCAGCGTACTAGCCGGCAATCGCACGATTTTGAGTGATTGGCGGATTATAGAGAGTTCGGAGAAAGAGGGGGATGTCGGGGTTGAAACGGCCGGGTTCTGAGTTGTGACGGAGAGCAGCGAAAAGGAGCCGGTGGTGAATATGGCGTGGCTGGGAATTTGAGGGAGACGATGTGAGTAGAAAGGCCAGCCGGATTACAGAGAGGGTGAGAGAGTTTGTGTTGTCGAGATTGAGAGAGAGAAACAGGGAAGGGGGTTTTGCGGCGCAGAGGAGGGTAATTGGAGTAGGGATTCATCTGGTGTAATTTGGGACAAAGCTTTGATTTGGGATTTTCTTTTTGATTTGAGATTTTCTTATTAATATAAAAAAATTCAAAATATATAAATATAAATAAATTTTGGACCATTACAACATTAATATCATTATTAGGGTCAAGTTTGAATTTTTTTTTATTGCAAATCTGTTAAATTCTTAACATATGCTGACAGCCCGTTAGATTTCTAACGGGTCATCGTTATCCTTGGGCACTTTTTTATTAAAGCCATAGTACGCAGATCATAGTGTGAGTTTCTTTAGTACGAGGGCAAATCGTCAAGATTTTGATAGTACACAAGTCAAATTGGCAATAAACTCAAATATAAATAAGACGTCTAAAAAGAAAATTTGTGTGGATAGGGAGTATAGTTTGATACTCTCTCCGATCCCATTATGGTGCCATTGCCTTGCCCATACAGCTAAATTCCATTTCATAGGTGTCAATATCCATCCAACTGGAGCGTGGGTGGCATGGTGGACAATAGATACGTGCCCCTTCCTCCTGAAACCCGTCATATGATATGAATGCCGTCATTTCGTCAAATAACGTCTGTCTCAGACAATGGACCATGTCCTCTACCAAAACATGACAAATCTAGGCCCATAATTTTAGGCTCACTAAATTTGGCTCAAAATTCGAAATACTCCCTCCACCCCAGTCTCAAAATGATCTTTTCATTTGACATTTTTCATTGTCCCAAAAAATTCTTCACCATTCTACAACCCAGGCTTAGAAGTGCCCAAACAAAACATGACTAGTGAAGTGTTCATATCCTTAAAAAGTTTGAATAGTTAAATGTGAAGATCATTTTTTGGAACGGAGGGAGTAGTATGTAATAAATCCGCTATAAAAGCATATTGCACGTCCTATTTCAGGCCCAACACTTGGAAACAATTTCTTGAACCTTCAAATTCAGACACACATTTTCGTGTGAGCTTTCGAGGAATATGGCTGCACGCTTTATCATTCTCCTCCTCCTCTTCTCTCTTGCTCAGGTACTTCACAAACTTCAATTTCAACCATTCCTTATGAAATTAGAAAAACAAAATACTCACTCTGACCAGTCTGTCCCGTCCCGTTTAAGGTTCTTACATTCCTTTTTAGTCTGTCACAATTTAAGGTTTTTACTTTACTTTATTGCCTAAAATAGAAAATGGGACCCACTTATCATTCTCACGACAAAAACTAACGGAGGACTTTCTTTTTCCTACTTTACTTTAGACCATTATGCATAGTATGATAGTACTCAAATTAGTATTATGGACTTATTTAATGGGCTTGCAGGTGTCAAGTAATGCCAAAACTGAAGCCCATCAAGCCCAGGTTTTTACTTCATCCCTTACATAGTTAATCTTTTTTTTCCTTCTAATTTTAACTTCTTAATGGCCTATATTTTGTAATGTGCAGATTCAGGTAGTCAAAGGACCAAACAGGAGGCTCTTGCCATTCATGGGTATATAACTATACATGTATGTATATACAGACAAACTATAATTTTATAACTTACATTTCTTTATATTATGTAGATTGCGTTGGGCTGTGTGGCATGAGGTGCAGCGAGCATTCGAGGCCTAATGTGTGCACGAGAGCATGTGGGACGTGCTGTGCGAGGTGCAAGTGTGTGCCGCCTGGCACATCAGGGAATAGAGAAGCATGTGGGAGATGTTATACTGACATGACTACCCATGGCAATAAGCCCAAGTGCCCTTAAACTTCAATTTCAAATCCATCTCTACTAGTTTAGGCCCAATCTTCTGCTGCTGTATGTTCTTAATGAATCGCAATGCAGTATCTGTAATAAATCCCCTTACCATGCGTACTATAGTTTTATTATCAATTTCCCTTAGATTTCCAATAAGCCACTTAAAAAGCTCATGTTTTCAACAACGAATCATTACTCAATAAAATAAAATGAAAATTATACCTTTTCACTTAAATAACCTATTTTTTTCCGAGCAATTAAATAACATGTTAAAAAAATCATACATTTCAATTAAAAAAAATTGTTAAATAAACAAAAAATAACTAGAAATCCGAACAAGGCCTAAAATAAGCATTTATGCAAGTAGAACGGTCTGAGACATAGTAAAAAACAAAAAGTCTAGTAGAAAAGAGCATTAATTCACACTTTTTTTCGTCGTTATTACGAAAAAACTTTGAGCAATAATTTTAAGTCGTTGTAATTGTAAGAGACAATTATCCCACATCTTCTAAAGAGAGAAACATGGACCGGTATATAGACTTAAAGGTGTTACTCCCCATATTACCAATTGGTTTTAAGGTGGAACCTCCAACATAGTCCATTGTCGGCAGAGCCACCGATCTATGGTAGGACACGTGCAGGCCCAACACGATTCTGCTCCGCGCCGCCCGGCTACACGTGAGGGGCGTCACATCTTCTAAAGAGAGAAACATTCACCAATTGGTTTTAAGTTTGAATCTCCAACATAGTCCATTGTCGTCCCATTCCAGCTCATGCTAACACTCGGGCCTCTCTCTTCTTCTTACCCCATCTCTAATTCTAAGAGTAATTACATAAATGAAAATCAAAAACTCTTTTATTAATACACCATTAATTATATTATTTATAACAAGTTTTAGATTTTCATTTAGATAATTTAATCAACTTAAAATTATTGCTCAAAGTTATTTTCATAATAAGAGCGGAAAAAAAATGTAAAAATTATTTTGAGACAAAAGTAGTAGCATATAAGTAGTCAGTTTTAAAATAAATGTCAAAATAAAATAAAATTATCTCTTGATCATTAAAAATAATAATAATAATAATAATAATAATAATAATAATAATAATAATAATAATAATAATAATAATCAGACATTTAATTTGGAGGGAAGAGTAGAAATGTAAAATTAGCATATACTAGAGTGATTTCATTTCCTCAATCGCCCCCAATACAGCGTTAAATCTCTTTCGAACTGAGAAAAAAAAGATAAGGTAGAGTGAGATGGCTTCGGCTATATCCACATTCCTCCCTTTGAAATCTCACTCGGTATTTAAATCAAATTCTCCCTACCCTAATTCTTCCCGCTTACATTCTTCAATTTCATCACTTGGTTGCAATTTAAATTCGGTTTCAGCTTCCAATGTCAATGTCAGGGTTAAATCAAACCCATCTTCTTGTTCCTACATATACCCTTTTCTCAGAAATACAAGAAACCCCAACTTCTTATGCAGGGCTGCTGAGTACAAATTTCCCGACCCCATTCCTGAATTTGCTGAAGCTGTAAGTCCCCTCACTTGTGTGTGTTTGTGTTTGTGTGTGTGTGTGTGTGGGTGTACTTAGTTGTGTGTATTGTTTGTGGGTTTGTGTATTTTCCTGACTGAATTGCAAATTTGTTGTGAATTTGGAAAATTTTGTGGGCTCAGGAGACAGAAAAGTTTAGGGCTAATCTAATTGAGAAATTGTCAAAGAGGGAAATGTTTGGGGATGAAGTTGAAGAAGTTGTTGGAATTTGTTCTGAGGTAGTTTCTTTAATCCTTTCTTCTTGCAGTAACCATTTCTTGCTTTTCTCTATTTAATGTTTCATGATAAGCATTGTTGATGTAACTTGACTTGTATTGCGGGTGGATTATATCGGGTTTTAAGTGTTGTTTAGTACTTAACTGCCCCTCCATGCCAAATGAATGACCAAATTTACTTGCACTAGATAAAGAACAAATTTGGGCATTCATTGGATGGATGGAGTACTATTTAATTCCATGATGATTTTGTACAAATTTCATTCCATGATAAAGCAAATAGCATGGGAATGACTTCTGTTACAAACAAGTATTAAATAGTCCCCAAACTATATGGTGGATATCTTGACAATTGGCTTGGTACTGGTTCTTCATTTGTGCATCGTATTCTGTTCTCATAGGTTGGAAGGAACAATATCACATTCTGCTTGTAGTTGGAACAAAGGCAGAGTTGACTGAAATGGAGTATTAGATGATATGGGTCAAGTATGTTAGGTTGTAAATCGTAAATTATAATTTGTAAACCGTAACCTCTTAGGAAGAATTAAGACGTGATTAATCTCAGTGTGGAGTAAATTTGGTAAAATGGCGGATGAGAATTGGTGTATATACATGCTCAAAACTATACTAGTTCTCAAGCTTTACATAACGAGAGTAGGCTGCATGAATTCGAAGAGGGGACGTAAGATTAGAGGTTGTGACCACAATTAGTTGGATAACACATTCTTTGTTTTTCCACGATATTAGGGCTGATTCTAAAAATTATACTCCCTTCGTTCCAAGATGAATCTCCAAAAAAAAAAAAAAAACAAACAAACAAACAAACAAACAAATTTGATCTTGATCAAGAGAAAATTTCAATCTTTTTTGGACATTCATATTGGGACGGAGGTAGTAATGCTTTATGGAGATTTGTGTTTAGATTAGGATCCGGTAAGTAGTCCATATGAAAATGAAGCTTTCATAGTTCTCTGTTGCACAATTGAGAAGGTTACAATCATCATCAAATAAAAGTTCATTTTTAGATTAATACTAACCGTTGTGAATCAATGATTGTGGGTCTGTGTGTCCAAATAACCTAAATTCCAGATACTATGCTCATTTCTAAATATACTACACCATCTTTCATCCTTTATGTTAACTAAATCATGCTTATCTTATTCAGCATCGTTTCTTGATGAGATTGTTAAAGTCATTCTAGCTGTCGGTTTGACTTATTTGACCCGTTCCCTCGTTCTCCCATCTCAGGAAATGATAGCGGTTAATTGTTATATGAGGTTTTGTAGTGAGTGGCTTTATTAGTTGGAGGAGATTATTCTCTTCTTTTTAAGTTATACAAGGAACTTACAAGTACTTCCATAAGTAAAAAAGAACATTCAGTTGTATAGGTACCAATCACCCTTGAAACTAAATTTGCGTGATTTACATCATGATTCACATTCCCTATTCGTAATTTATCAATAAGAACAAATAGTAGACCAGCATAGTCCTTGTGCTTGGCCCTTTCCTGTATCCCACACAATGAGAGCTTTTGTAGCACCAGATTGTTTTTTTTCCCTGTGAAGAACCATGGACCAATTTCCTCTTGAAATTGTTTATGCAAATATTTAGTTATTTAAATTTGTGCGATGTACTTCTAGCTGTTTACTTGTTCCTCATTAATTCTATTCCTTAATTTTACACCATCTGTCCCAGAAAATGATTGTCTCATTTCCCCTTTTTGCTTGTCCCAGAAAGTTAATCCCATTTCCAAAATTAAGGCTTCAAAATCCCTGAATTTCAACCTTAAATGTTTGAAAAGTCAAACGAGACTATCATTTGTGGACGGAGGGAGTATTTGCTAACTGGGTGTGTATCTTGATGATGTAACACGTGGACATATTTTGGACAGATCTTCTCAAACTTCTTGCACACGGAGTATGGGGGCCCAGGGACTCTCATGGTCGATCCGTTTGCAGATATGGCAGATGCTCTGATCGAAGAGGGCCTTCCTGGTGGACCTCAAGCTTCTCGATTAGCAATTAAATGGGCGCAAAATCATGTTGACAAGGACTGGAAAGAATGGACTGGCAGATAGTCTAACCTCCGTGCCACCTCCGCCTGCCCTGAATTATGTGTGAGATTGTCACGTAGTTTTCAGTGTCTACTGTGCAAGCTTGTCGAGTTCAAGTGAAATTGTGGAGTGTATGTTGTGATGGAAACCTTCATTTTCCATGTATCTTGTAGGAGATCACTTGTACAACTAAATTTTGATGGGAAGGATGTAGTTTAAGTTGTTACTATATTCTTATATATTCCGCTTACTTTCTTCATGTTGTTCATATTTGCAATGATAAATCATTGATCATATGATTCATATTGGGGAGAAGCGAATGAAATGCAAGCAATTCATGTTGCATTTTCTAGTTTTGGATGGAAAATGCAAGAGTTTTGGATGTCAATATTGACTTTCCAAGGAAACTCTTCACTAGTAAAAACCACAAACCAAATGTAAACAAAACATGGTCCATAGCTACATACGTCATAGATCACAAATGCAGTCCAAATAAAATGTAATTCACTTTACTATAACATGCAATTTTTGTACTATAAGATGTAGCTCTACATGCTATCTCATGTCAATAAAATGTTACTCCCTCCGTCCCCAAATGAATAACACACACTACAATATCATATTACTATAAAAGTCAGACTTCTTTGAAAAAAACAAAAATAACTGAAACGACAGTGGACAGGGAACACTGCCCAGCACTCAAACATTAATATACTGATAAATTTGCCCCGAAATACGAGTGAATGCAATTAGAGTAAAAACTCTGTATCTTTCTGAACTGACATGAAGATATCAGAAGACATTGCAAAATCCAGTTCCGCGCTAGCTAAAATTATATGTATAATTCAGAAACCTCCTAAATAATGCACAACTTAGCATTACAACTTCATATTCAATTTCCAGCACGGACATGATAAGCGAGACATGGAAGCATATTCTAAGGGGAACCATCCACATTCACAGGTCTGGAGGTCTGTAGCCCATTATTTCATCCCTATCAATGAAACGCTCAAGCAACTCAGTCTCCTTTAGGACTAAGCACTTTTCTTCCTTTCCAAACCAGTCATAACGTCTTTTTGCAATGTAGTCGTATGTTGCATCTCTTAACGGAGTTGGCACAATCATGAGACTGCTCAATGCAGAGTAAGGTAACGGCAAGTAAGACAATACCTTCAGTGCAGCTGCAGAAACAAAAAGAACAGAACTTTATTAATGCATCCTTGATTTACCTTCACAGGACTCCATTTAATCCAAAATAAGTGATCACTTTGACTTTGCACACAGTTCAAGAAAACTAATTGACTATATTGAACTAAAAACTCGTTGATGAAAATGATTAACATATGGACCCTACAAAAAACTAGTGGATACAAGTGATTATTGACGTCCAAAAAAGAAAAGTGGTTCTTATTTTGGAGCACCCCAAAAAAGAATATGGAACACTTATTTTGGATCAGAGGAAGTAATTAAATTCATTAAATTATAACTAGGATAAGATCAATGTCTAGAAGGGGTTAAGTCCATTAAACGTATTTCTAGTAGCGTGAAATTGTCAAAAAAAATCTTTCCATGTTCTTCAACCATATTTTTTTTTTCAATTAGGTATGCATATTTCAAGCAATTCCTTCTATCAGTAGGCCTTTTTTATAAGGAGCTTACCTCTTATTTTGGAACAGAGTAGGACCAAACACAGATGCATTCTTTGGTCTTCCTCACTCCAGTGATATAAAAGTCACCAGACTTTGTTGTGAATTTCACACGACAGACCATAAAATTTTGTTCGTTTTAGCATGATGAAAGCAACACTAAATGCCATCGCTTCATTTTGTTATGGATCTCATTTTGGTACCAGAAGAGCATTAGTCAAGTTAACTAGCATGAAGGCGATTGGTTTATAAGTTATAGCCCTTTATAAGCACCTCTTGGTAGGAGTTTTGAATAGGCATTATTGTTTGTAGATGCAAATAAATAGGGAGAGAAAGAAAGGTACTAACCAGTGGATCCTTGGTGGTAGTAGCCTGGGCCTTCAATGAACAGGAAGCGACGAAGAACATCCTCACGCTCAAGACCAGAAACCCTCATGTATGGTTCAGCAGCCTTAGACTGAAGACAGCAAAACTTAATTTTCTTATGCTTGTCTGCTTCAATCACCCACTTAACCCTACAAATATGAAATAATATTAAGCGAAGCATTCACCAAATTAGGGTTCTGGAAATGCAATGTGATGGGAAACTATTATTATCGTAGGAAGAGAAGTGCAGTAATGGCATTTTCATGAGTAAAAATAAGGCCTGAAAGAAATTAGGAATTATGAAAGTTATCCGTCAAATCATTGCAAGTACTTTTGCAACCAATGCTTTTTCCATCATCTCCAATCAACCAAGAATTTCAAGTTTAATGGTGCAAATGATCACTTGGTTTAAGGGAAGAGATCATGATTACAATTTTGAATAAATAAAGAAACAGGGAGAAGAAAAGGGCATGACGACATCAAGCAACCTTCACCACCACCCCCTCCCTTCCCCAACCCTCAGACAGAGATCCTGTGGCAAGAGACTTGTTGGCCTGGTACCTACATTATGGACGATGGCAGCTAGACAAATACATCACCAGCGTTTATGCGGCATTTGGTGTAATGAACACAAACCCTTCAGAAAGAAGAACATGACAAGAAGAAAGCATGGTTATTGTTAACTGCCTTTTGACAACTTTATGGCATTTGGTAGAACGGATTACTATGCCATAAACCTAAGAAAAGCTCCAATGATAGATTTTACAAGTCAAACAATCTATCTGGCATTCAATCAATTAACCAAAAATGCAGTTAAGATGACATTTCCTACTGCTGTGATGCCATACAACTCACAACTTCCATTAAGTAACTTAGCAGATCAAATGCACACTAGTACCTCACACATCTATTAATGAGGCAATACTACAAGCATTATTTGGTGTTCAAGAATTTAATAATTGTAGTCAATGTCTCAAAACAAGTGCCTGTTTTGGCTCATGATGACAGAGCAGGGACATAGCCAGGAATTTGAGTGAGGGGAGTCAAGATATGCATTACACAGAAAAATTCTTATAATAAAAATTATAAAAGATAAATAACTTGTTCCACATATAAATTGCTCGTATATACAATTTTCTCGGCTTTATTTTTAAAAAAAAAAATCATGATATAATCATCATCACAATAACGTCAAAAACATCACGCTCAATTTAATTCACTAAGCAACCATTCTCTAAATCACTAGACATCCGATTATGTAACGACACTTTATATTTGTGTTTGTGTATTTCATACTCTCCTTCTCAAATTGATAGTCTCATTTGATTTTTTTGAACATTTTAAAATTGCAATATAAGTTTTTAAAATTCAATAATTTTGAAACCTTAATTTTTGACATGAGACAAATTTTTGGAGACAAACAAAACAGAGAAATAAGACTATGATTTCGTATCATTTTGGGACGGAAAGAGTATTTTTTTGGGAAAATAATTTTGTATCATTTTGGGACAGAGAAAGTATTTTTGGGAAAGTAATAGGTCTAGAAATCTTAAGTTGTTTTGGTAACATGCAGCTAAATTACTTCACCAAAAAGAAACTTTAATATTCATATTAGCACCTTATGCATTAATTTAAATTAGTAATATAACATTTCTATCGTAGTTGCTACAAAATTATACTAATTTGGAACTATAGTACATTTCTTTTCCAACCAAGGGGGTGTCATTTAGAATATAAGTGAAATTCAGGGGGGGGTCAAAAATACATTACACTTGTACTTCTATAAATTGCAGGGGCTCAAGTGTACAGTTCAAAAGTTCAGGGGGGTCAATTGACCCCCCTTGCCCCAATGTGCCTCCGTCCCAGTGACAGAGTAACATTAAGATCGCTTCATAGACCAGGTACTTTCCATGCAACTCGAGTGATAGAATATAACCCTTACAGCAGTAAACTACACTGTCAATATTCTTGAGGGTTCAAACAAAACTTGCATAATCCCCCAACAGAAAATCCCTCCAACTGGACCATGGTAATGCGTGCTGTAAGGACATCTACAATGTTGTAGTACTTCATATACAATGAAATTCCATAACAATGCTATCCTCAACAAGGATTTTGCAAGACATTCTATGTTCAGTGACATTTTCCTTGCACAAATCACATACTCAACTTAATACTATCCGCACATTCAAATTCAACTCAACAAATCCATGTCCCAACTACTTAAAGTTCCGTAAATCAACAATTTCTTGTCATTGAGAAACTTTCCGCTTTACAAAGATCATAAATCAACTCAAATATCCTTTCCTAACTATGTCTTTAACAAACTAGTATATGTCAAATGAGGCAATAATACAATGCCAATTGACCAGCAATTCAAATCAGTCAAATCTCCAAGCTCCACAACACAAAATATCAAATCAGAACCCCTAAAACATGAAACTTGAGAATCCTTCTAATCATTTCTACAATAATTTAACCAGCATTGATATTCCAAAACCTAGAACTCGCAGCTCAACTACACTTGCATCTTATACAGAAACTTCAGCATTTACCAAAATACGTGAAATCAAAATGTAAATACAGCAACGCGTTTCAAGGATTACAGAACCAAATACACAAGTACATATACAAACATACATAAACGCAATATACCTCTGTGACATAGATGGCAGACTCCATCATAAACAACAACACGCGGCTGTAGAAGAGTTGGTACAGTCTCGCCTACCACAGCCGAGGCAGGCTCATCTTCCAACAGCAGATCCTCCGGCGCAACATCAGCAGCGGCTAATACGTCAATTTTTGACGGCGAATGCGTTGTCGTGTAAGACGATGATGATGATGATGATGATGAAAAGCGTGAAAATGCAAGGGGACTACAAATTTTCCTACCGGCGACGAGTGATCGGAAACCGGTACGCAACATCATCGGCATTTGCTTTAACAGCGAGATTGAGCTAATGAATCATTTGCAAATTGCAAGAGTCGATGGATTGACTTGAGATCGTTATTTTAGCGTTGGTGGCTACAGGTTCAAGTCGGTTCAAGTAATAGTATGTTGGAAGTTTTGCAATTGAATGGGTATTGGCCGTTGATGAGTACGCCAAGGGTTTAATCAGATGGGTAGGATTGATGTGGGTAACAGAGGGAAGATGGTAGAATTTTCACACAAAAGTGAATAGTAATGTTGGTAGAATAAAATGAGTTGTGAAAAATAAAAGAGAAAGAAAGAATGACTGGTGGGGTAGAGTGAATATAAAATTATAAAAATAAAGTTATTCTAAGAAGTGTCACCAAAATATAAATAAGTCTCGAATGACATGAGACGGAGGGAGTACTTGCTATCCAAACTAGGGATGGCCTAACCGAACCGGAACCGCCAAACCGGAACGGAACCGGAACTGAAAAACCCAGAACCGCCTTGAACCTTGACGAAAATCGGAACCGTGTGAACCGGAACCGTTTGTAACACGGTCCGGTTCCGGTTCATCCCCTCTAAAAACCGTGAACCGGCGGTTCCGAACCGCCATGAACCGCCTCGAACGAACCGGAACCGGAACCGTTATCAAAACCGTTAGAAAACCGTAAAAACCGTCAAAATCGTTAGATTTCTAACGGTTTCATCAGAATTAACCGTTACTAACGAAACATTGACAAGAAAAGTTGAGTTTTGACTGATTTTTTAGTCTAATTTAGTGAATAAAAACAATAAAAAATGTTGAGTGTATAAAAGAAAAGAGAGACGGATCTCTTTTGTTTTTAAAACGTTTTTTCTATACATTTGTTGTAAAAAAATCGGTAATAAAATATTATTATAATTGTATTTTCTGTTAAAAATTTTTTTTTTTTAAAAATAAACTGTGGACCGGCGGTTTCGAACCGTGAACCGGCGATTCCGAACCGTAACCATAACTGGAAGAGAAACGGTTTGGTTACGGTTCACGATGTTTCAAAACCGGAACCGGCGGTTCCGAACCAAAACCGTAACCGTATTTGGCCATCCCTAATCCAAACCAAAATATTCCATTTGACCGTAACTTACATTATTTTAATATACTTCTTACTATTAATTGTGTTTTTTTATTGCTCCAATTTATTTATATGGGTAAACTAACACTTCATATATGATATTGCAATGTTTGTACTTATTAGAATGCATATTATATGATATTGCAATACTTGTGCCTATTAGAATGCATAGTATATTGTATAAAAAGTTCACCAAACTACGTACTCCAACTTAGTAAAACGATATGTTTTTTGAGATAAATGAAAATTGAAAATATGACATTTATTTCAGGATAGAAATAGTATATATTTAAAAGTATTGGAGAGTGAAAAAGGTTGATAATAATTGAAAATGAGACATACAATATAAATACTATGTGAGAAGTGAAGTAGATTAGATTAAAAAAAAAAAAGATTTACCAATTAAATACTTGAAATCAATTATGTGACTTTTTTTTTTAAATGCTAAGTTCTGAAATCTGAATTAATATCTAAAGGCAACATCTGAAGTATGATTGTATGAAGTAAAAAAATAACGTAAATAGTTGTTTATATAGTGCTTTGGTTGGGTAACTTTAGAATTATAAATTTAAAAAGAGATATGCATGGGAAAAAAATTAATTCAGAGACAAACAAGTGACAATTCCACATCTAAAAATTAAGGCTCCGTTTGTTTGGGGATAACATTTTTCAGAAAATGAAAATATTTTCCGGTAAACGACAAACATGTTTTTAAAGCATCTGCAAAATAAACAAGGGCACAGTCGATCGTAGATCCCACACGATGCCTTCTACCCCCAGTGCTCGAGAAGGTCCCTCAGCTCCTCGGCAGCATCTCGAGGTGCACTGGGAGATAGAGTCGACAAATGACTGAGATGTCGTGTAAGGTAGGCACAAAGGAGAACTGATACGGTTGTTTGATAAATCTAAGGAAAATATTTTTCAGAAAATATTTGCACATGAGTAAGAAAATATTTGCACGAGTAAAAAATAGTTTAATATGAGAAAAAAAATTGAATGGGTGGTGAAGGGGAGGTGGGGGTGGTGTTCGGAAATAATTTTAATGCGAGTGAAAAGAAAGTTTTTTTTTTGGGGGGGGGGGGTGGGTGGATGGTGGGGTTGGTGGTAGGGGTAGGGGAGGTGTTCAAAAATAATTTTAATATGAGTAAAAAGATATTTGCATCATTAATTTTTTCCTCAAAAATACATGTCAAGTAGTTGGAGGGAGTGAGAGTGAAGTTTCCAGGAAATAAGGAAGTTGTTTTTTTTTAGAAAAGGGGGAAACCCATTTTCCGGAAAACATTTTCCCCATTTTCTTGTGTTTAACAAACACCGGAAAATAAGTGACATTCAGATCTGAATGAAGGAGAAAAAACAAACTGAATTTTTTTATGTCTGAATGATTCAGATTTCAGATTTCAGATATAATTAAGAGCTGAAATAATAAAACAAACAAACCCGTGCAAATTATTATTGAACAGAAGAACACCCAAAAGAAAATAGGTGCAAATGGAAGAGTAACTATTCGACAAGATGAATACGGTGCTTAGTAGAACCACCCACACATCTTGCGCTGAAAAATACAAAAACCAAGAGCAACATCCATTTATAGACGACATCACCCAACGCCTTAAAATCAAAATCTGAAATGTTCACATTCCTCAGAAATAATAAGCAACTGAAAATACAAAAACCAAGCGCAACATCTAATATAATGCAAGTCTTAAATAACCAACTGACAAAATTCAACAGTCTTCTCATATGCCAAAAAAAAAAAAAATCGGAATGGTAACTTAAAACTTGTAACGAACACCCTCGAGCTCAACTGGTATTGTGCCAATGAAAAAGCTACGGTACAAGCTCACTAATAGATAACTCCAAGCTTCAAAACAACAACTATGGTGCTCAACTTCCTGCAAAAAAGTAAATGGAAATACGATTTCGCATTAGAACAAGGAAACATCCAAAAGTAACATCATCTTTCATATTAGGAAATGCCCTCCTAATGATTTCATCCCTGACCTTTAAACCTCTTTTTTTTTTGTGACCCATAAAGTTTTTTATTGTTTAATTTCATCCACAACTTATGACATTTACAGGATTAATAATTCCTTAGTCCTAACAAATGTCAAATTTTTAACGGAGGCAGTGACATGGAACGTAGGTGCTTATAGTTGAATGCGGATATAGAATGAGAACGACTCTTTATTTCGCAGTACAACAACAAAGACTTAGTCCCAAATTGTTTTGGAGTTGTCTAACATCAAAAGTGCAGAGATGGTAAGAAACTAGATTTTTTAACATATTTGGAAAATATCATTTTTATAATTGAAAGGTATCCAACATTGTAAATAGAAAAAGTGTGCCGGCCTTTAGTTACACTTTTGATTGTTGAAAACCATATACATACCACACTTTCGGAAAAAAAAAGTTTTGAAACTACTTTGGATTGGGAATAACTTCAGAGAAATACAACACACACATTAGTAAAAAAAACTAGCTGGACCACAATATTCTATGGTTTAACTATATACTTGGAAGTCTTGAACATCGTATCATTAAGGTATAAGAACTATATAAAGAGGGAGGACGTCTACCATATACGAGCAACAAGGATGAAATATACTTTGATCAAAACCAAGAACGCACATAAACAGGACACAATAGTGGATTTAGATAAAATTTTATTAACTTCCATGTCAAAGGGTATCACAGATTAGATTTAGAAGGACATTGGCGTACTAATTAACAAGATGCTGAAAATCAATCGTAAGGCCAGAAACATGAAGAAATGACATTTACCTCAAGATCTTAACGGCGGTCAGTCTTGCCCTTGCCTCGCTTGCCCGAATACAAATGCTTTGGTCTGAGTGTAGGAATGACTCTATCAGCTTCTCCACGTTTAGCATCCTTGTTCCTCTTCATGGTTGATTTCCTTCCAAGCATCAATGCCTTTGACTTTTGAGCAGAATCCTTGTAGCCTTCACCAGGGATTAGCTCCTTTGTTGGTGGCCTTGACCTCGATCTTGGCCTGGAAACAGACCTCAATCTCATCTTCTTGTTCGACCGTTCATTATCCACATCCATATGGTCTTCACCATCAGTGTCCCCTCCTACTGATCTATCCCTCTTCCGTCCCCTCGATTTGCTACGGGCCCGGTTAATAGCTGAAGTTGGATCGATACCCAATGATGAAAGCTGCCTTCCCATTCTCTCCGAAGTGAATTTTTTATCTTTGTCGAATTTCCTAGGAACTGTAGGTCGGCTCTCAGCAGTGCTTTTCTTGATCCTATGTCGTAGAATTAGCAAACTTTTCTTTTCCTGATCTCGGTCAATGCTTGCTGCTCTTCTGGGGTCAACGCATTATCATCCATCTCAAGATCATCAACTACTTCTTCCTCCTGGCGAAGACCTTCTTCTCTCTCCAACTCCTCGAGCCTCTGCAAGATATCAGGGTCAACAAAGTCGTATACATTGTGCCCATCAAGAATCTCTGGCATATTATCCTCTTTCCATTCATCATTTGCGAGAAGATAATGCTTCTTCAAGCTAGCAGAGTATACACCCGCGCCCCCATTTTCCTCCTCCAAATCCCTTTCGAGCTTCCTCTTCTCATTATCCATGGCTTCCTTGGCTTTTGCTTCCAAAACAGCCTGAGGTATGCATGGTGGTCTTTTTTCTGGTCACGTGGCTTTGGCATTGCAACATGAAAGCGGTTCTTGCAGAGAATAGCTTTTTTAGAATTCATTTTCAACTCCACCCTCTGGTTTAATAACCTCTCACAAGCTGCATTCTTTACTGCAATAACACCCTCCTCATTCAACGTGCTCATAGTCAAGAGAACTCCATCGTCATTTTCAGCTTCACCCCCTTGACCAATCAGAGTTTTCAAAGCTTCTGACTTCATCTCCATGATCAACTTCTTGTCTTCATCCGATAGCCCCTCCATTGGCTGCAAATCAGTTTTGTTGCAAACTATAACCAGCGGCTTGTTCATGAAAAGTGACTTAATGCTATGGAAAAGGGCTGCCTGTTGAGCAATGGTATACCCACAAGATCCCGAAATATCAAGGAAAAACAGCACTGCAGCTCGTAGATGAGCCAATGCAGTGATACTGCACATCTCAATGATATTACGATCTTCAAAAGGCCTATCCAAAATCCCAGGAGTATCAATCACTTGATACCTTAGATACTTGTAATCAGTATGCCCAACAAACAAAGACTTTGTTGTGAAAGCATAAGGCTGAACATCCACATCTGCCCTAGTAATCTTGTTGATGAATGAACTCTTTCCAACATTTGGGTACCCACAAATCAATATAGTCCTGGTATTAGGATCAATGGAGGGTAGCCTAGCCATGTGCTGTCTAATCTGCTCGAGATAAGCCAAACTCGGGCCAATTCTCTTAGTCACAGTGCACATACGACCAAGAGCTGCAACCTTCAAAGCCTTGCATCGATACAGAGAATCACCATACTTCAACAACTTCACATAATCTTTGGCAATCTTCCCGATCAAATTCCTGGCAGTATTGATCTGACCAAGGGCAAGCTTATAATGATCACGATTATACAAAACATGGAGAAGATCACCATAGAACGGATGAATGCCATCAAGCCGAGGAAACTCCTCGAGAATAGTCGTAAGCTTCTCGTGAAAGTTAGTCTGGGTATACTTCACTTTCCGCATATAAAACTGACGAATACGATTGATGGCATAACCCTTGTGAACCACAGTTGGGGTTTGACGTTGGGTTCGGGAGAGAATAATATCAATAAAATCCTTCCAGTGGGAACAACCGTAATCTTCTTGAAGTTGTACTGCACCATGACTTCAAGAATTTAACGGTAACACTGCAGCACAAGATCAAATGAACAAATTAATACCCAAAAGATTAATTCTTTTCAGTTAAATCATGTATACCATAGCAAAATCATCACGTTATGAACAATAATTTTAGGTTGACTTAATTGTCCTAATGAAAAATCTAAAACTTGTTACTGATAGTATTGTTGATTGTGTATCAATAACAAGTTATAGATTTTCATTTGTATAATTAAATCAACTTAAAATTATTGCTCAAAGTTCCTTTGTAAAAGTATGAAGATCATTTTGGGACGGAGGTAGTAACATATAGCAAGAACTAGAAACTCAAATGAGCAAATTAAGACCCACAAAAGTAAATTTCAATCAAGTATAGGTTCAGTAACTGAGTATTTAAGAATCAGGGTTTACAGATTCGAACAAGTTCACAAATTAAAATAAATAGGACCGAAACAGGATTAAAGACAAGAACCCTAAGTATTAGAAAAGCGAGAAAGAAAGAGAAGACATACCTTGGAAGGAGAAAGATGGAGGCGCAGCTGCCTCTTTCAGAGTTATGGGGAAAAGGGTTTTAGAGTTTTCATGTACTAGTAGTAAGAGAGAAGAAGCCGGGTTGGGTCGGTTCAACACTGGGCCGGGCCTAAATGGATTTAGGTATTATTTGGGCTTTCAATAAATGGGCTATTCTCATCATCTACTGTCGACATTTTTAATTAACTATTTTTGAACCACATTTCCAATTAGGGCTCCGCTTGGTGAAAAAAAAAAAAAAAAGTAATTTCGTAATGATTTAATCTATTTTCCATTCCATGATAGTGTAAAACGTATGAAATACAATCTCAATTATTTTGCATTTATTTATAAGCATTTCATAGTAAATTTTTGGGTTAATCTCGCTTTAACTACCCCAATGTTTACATGTGTATCAGTTGGGGCCTATGGTTTTTATTTCTCACTTAGGGGCCCAGACTATCGTTTTTGTATCAATTCAGAGCCCAGGCAAGAGTTTTGTTAGATTTTAAACGGAAAGTTAACATGTGCCATCTAAAATCCATTTTCTCTGGGATTTTTGGTCTTTTCAAATCATTAGTATATTTAAGCTTTCAGACTCTCAACTTATGAAACACTGTTTCAAAAACAAAACTCATAAAGTAATTCCTTCTTATTTATTTATTTTAAAAAATATTTTCCCTACAATTAATAGACCCAAACAAACTGTTCAGGAGGTAATGTGA
This sequence comes from Campanula takesimana, assembly GCA_026119855.1. Taxonomy (NCBI): domain Eukaryota; kingdom Viridiplantae; phylum Streptophyta; class Magnoliopsida; order Asterales; family Campanulaceae; genus Campanula; species Campanula takesimana. The sequence continues at coordinate 38,415 of JAOWBW010000807.1, read as the reverse complement.
AAGTTCCTTTAATTGTGAGTTTTTTTTTTTTTTT